>CM035110.1:50097226-50279726 GCA_020205505.1 Panax japonicus
ACTTTATTTATAGATAAGTTATGAATCAAGGAAGAACTAGTAGGAACTTGTCTTATGTTGTAATAATAAGGTTGTATGATAATAAGAAGTAAGGATGATGGTTTAGAAAACATAATCATTATAAGTCATGAGAAATGAAAGTGTATATCTTTTATTCTTTAATAAGTTATAAGATCACAAAGAATAAGCAGAACTTACCATGTATATAAGTTAATGAAATAAATAGGTTAAGATATTAATTATGATGGATAGAATCCATTGAAACGAAGAACAATGATAACTAATGAATTATGGCAGAATTCACGAGTTTCGAACGATAATATTCGAATTTGTAAATTTCTCGGAATGGTGGTCGAATTTTGATATTGAGCTTGAAAACATTAGGTTTTCAATGGAGACAAGTCTCCTTTGGCATTATAGAGTTTGCAGACTCGAAAGTGACCGAATTCCGACTTAGAACGAAGAAATGGCATTGAACATTCACGAACGTTTATCGTTTCATTAAAATGAACTAATAGGTGAATTTTTAGTTAACAAAGTCAAATAGATAAAATTCTTGCATGAACACGTAGAGTGTGTAATTTGTGAACCGTAGGCTCTTGAACTAGCAAATTCGGACTTATAACGAAGAAGTTATGAGGCCGGGAATCTCACCTAAGAAATTAACTGTCAATTTTTTCTAGTACTGATGTATGGCGTCGCAGCTCCAGACAGAGCTCTTTAAGCCATGCCGCAGGGTCGGGGCGAAGGGAGTGCTACTGCATAGTCGCGCCGCAATGCCACTCGTAGGCATGAGTCTCGCGTCGCAGTGCCGAGACCGGATGTTGGGTGCTAGAAAGTGGCGCCGCAGCGCCACTAGTACAAAGGGTTGTCGCGCCGCGGTGCCAGTAACTGGATTTTGTTGACCAAGTTGATTATAAACTTAATGTTTTGCAGAACAAGTATTGGACACATAATTACTTAATGAACATGATAAGACCTTTCCTAAATCACTTTTATAGATGATGACTTTAGGAATGTAATGTTGTTTAATGAATAGTTGAACGACGAACGTAAAGTATAAGAACGTAAACATGAACAGTATACAATAAGTGTACTTAACCAATGACAATCAAGTCTCGGATAATAACGTAGGAGCAGTAGTAAGCCGTAAGAAGGATAATTAACACAAAACCGAGTTGTATTAATGAAGTAAATACACTTAAGACATAGAAGAGAAAGAAGTTGGTAAAAACGATGTAAAATATAATGCAAGCCGGAACCAATAATAACAAATCTGATACATGATTAGATTGAGAAAAAGGGTAAGATTCATTAGGAACCATGTATATTCATTCATGACCTAATGTGGTATGTTATGTGGTTATGTATTGTAGAGACCATAAAGACTCAAAGGAAAAGTAATTTTACTATAGCAGACGCTGAAGGCAAGTTTTTCTTATCGCTTGTCTAACCTTCGTGTTACCCAGGTTTTCAGTGAATCATGTTATTAGATACATGAATTGTTTTACAAAAATGTCGATGCCGGTTTTAACTCGGCTAGACTAATCTTGAAGATTGATTGATTTATTTACAAGTCTTTCAATATAGAATTGATAACGCTATCCTACGCCAATTATTTGGTGCAGATTCAAGGTAAGCCTGATTATGAATAAACAAATATATTTTTCATCTATTATTCGATGGGCACGCGAGGTTTCCAAAACTTAAACGTACATACGTTTAACAGGATGTAGTGTTGATCAACATAGAGTACTATAGGCTGATCACCCAGAAGTGCTCATAAGATATGTCGAACTTACGGACTTAGTGTCAAGTTGTCCTTTTCAAAGAAAATATGAAATACTTATGCTCTTATACCAGAATTAATGTTTTACTGATTATTGTCATTGTAAAACGTTTTGAAGGAAAAGAAATGTTATTTTGAATTATTGATAGTACTTCGTAACTACTATCTAGTTATTAAAGATATACGATTCCTATGTTTCAAGATTGTTGTTTGAAAGAAATTGTTGTACTTGCTGATCTTGTTATGCTCACTCTTGCTTGAACCATATGAATGCTGCTAAAATCAAACGAACTTAGGGATCCGACAAGGATAAAGACAAGATGAAGATGAACGATTAGTTTACCTTGTAATAAACTAGTAAGTTGTATATATTATAGTATGATGAACAAAGAATGTAATGGTTTTAGAACTTGGGAACATGATGTAATATTATTAATGTAATAAGAATGTCGTTGATACACACATTTTGATGTCATTTTAATAGAATGAATGTACAGTTATGAGTACCGTGTAGCACCACCTGTCAGGTTGGAAGATACCCGGATTTGGGGGCGTCACATCGACACACTATGATCCTTCCTCGTCTCTCCTGGCAGTCTACGAACTTGGAGATCTACTATCTTGTAGACTACGATTCTACCTTGATAGCTCAAGAGTTTTCCTTGACTCTCCTGGCAGATTACGATTTCTGGTGCAGTGCTCGACGATCATACAAGCCTATCTATTACATTATAAGATCAACCTAACAAGCTTGATATTTCTATATTTATAGTCCTTGTAAATCATTTCTTTTTAAGGACTTTACAAAGTTGTTTTGCTTATGTAGGATCAACCTAACATATTTGATTAATTTATTCTAAGTCCTTGTACATATGTTTCTATTATCTTTCAAAGGACTTTACAACTTTTCTTAATGCAAGCATACTTGCATATTCATTCATATATATCATAATCAAATCATATATAAATAGGAATATCATTCACATGCTTATTCCTAACAATCTCCCCCTATTTGATTATGACAAAAATAATTAGTGCATATACATGATATGAATGAATCTTAAATACAATGAGCAACTATATTTCTAAAATAGATAATCATTAATGTCATTGATAATAATGTGGAATTTTATAAGCTATAACACTTTACATCCTGGATTCAGAACATACCTAACTAGTTAGAGATGTACCTCTTTGGCTCCATGTGTGTCTTCCAAGATGTCTGTTGATCAGTTATTTATCTGTTTGATCTTATTACTCCTGCTCCTCCTTAGATGGTGACTCCATTTCTTTTCACTGCTCCTTCTTAGATTCATGCTCTTCTTCTTTTTCTGGCTCCCCCTTAAACTTTGCATTCATGGGATTATCATCCTTTGACTCCCCCTCAGATGATGATTCTTCTTCTACAGCTGTTGTCTTCTTTTTTGCCTTTCTCTTGGCCTTCTTTTTTCTTTTCTTCTCCTCTCCTTGCTCTTCCTTGAATGCCTCTTTCTATGCCTCATTTTCTCCCCTTTTTTTGTCATTAATCACTTGTGAAAGCTGCTCCATGTTGGACATAATTTGCTCCATTAGGTAAGATGAGTTACCTACCTCAATCTTGAGTTCTTGTTGGCTCACCTCAAGTTGTAGAGAGAAAGACTGATTCAGATTGTCAATCTTGTTAGAGAGGGATTGGATTTGTTCTTAATTAGCCTTCTGTTCATTTATAACCTTCAAATAGATTTGATCTCTCTTTTTGATTTTGAGAGATATATCAGACATAGTGGCTTGGAGCTTGTCTTGAACCGCATTATCGCCTACTTCTGTCAACATCTTTGCTTATTTTGTGAGGATAAACATCTTCTTGACCAACTCATCAGAATTCTTCAGTAACTCCTGCTTCGTAAATGTTTGGCCATTTGGTTGGGCAGACTCTTGTTGAGCATTAGAGTCGACTATATGATTTTCAACTTCAGACAGTTTTTCGAACGTAGTGAGAATATAAAAAATCATTGAGTGCCAATCATTGTTAGAGGATGAAGGAATATCAGACAACTGTGCTTGGGCGGAGGGAATATTCTCATCCTGAACTTGATCATCTTTAGTGGTAGAGTGAGAGGACTCTACAATCATTAGTTTGGGCATAATCCTTTTGCCAACAGAACCCACTCTACAATCATAGGGAATGTAGTGGTTACCAGCATGTCGGTAGATTTTGAAGTGAGACTGGTCTTTGATCATCTTCTTTGCAAACTCCTTTACTCTTGGACAGTTTTGAGATATCAGCTCCAAGTTTGGAAATGTTGAGTAACACCAGTTGAAGTAGCTCCCATCTTTATCAATATGCGCTTTTAACCATGGCATCCACGGGAATAACCATCTCATCAGAAGATATTCAGAATTGTACAGTATTGTTGTGCAATCTAATTCCATATTTTTCTAATTATTAAGCACCTCGTCTGTAGTCATTCTTACAACTCGTAGTTGTTCATTTCCATGACTTATCCATCTTGTTGCTGGTTCAGCTGGTGGTTCATCAACAACTTCCACCACTATTCTTCTGCTAATTTTTGTTGGAGAAAGGACTGGATAATGGTCTGTTGATTCCTCAATCTCTTCACCTCCTGAGCTTGAAAAATACTGACTTCTTTCATCTGATTCATTAGTGAATTTTTCTTGTTGATTTTCATCACTAGTACCTTCTTCATCATCTTCTCCATTAGATTCAGACTTATCATCAGTCAATTTAATGATTATAGTAGAAAAGTCTCCTTTCTTCTTTAGAACAAATTTGGAAAGTAATATATTGCTCTTTCTTTTCTTTTGAGGTTCAGCTATAAGAGTTTCAGTCACTTCTTCTTCTTCTTCTTCAGAATCTGAAGCCTCGGTATCATCAGATGAGCTTCCTTGATGTTCAGCAACAATGGGGGCAGGTCCTTCTTCTTCGGACTCAACATCTTTTGATCCATCATATCAACTTGTTGGAGCATTTTCAGTAGGGAATGCAATTGTGTTAACTTGCAACCTTCCTTCATCAGTAGAGTGGATTCTCTGAGGACTAGCCATAGGACTTGTACATTCTTCTTCATTTCCAGACTTTCTTTTTGGGGACTCAATCTTGAGACTTTCATTTCCCTTCTCATCTTTTGACTCTACGCTCTCATCCTTGGAAGATAGACTTTCTTTGGAAACTGGAGCTAACTTCTTTATCACCTTTGATTTATTTTTAGATGGCTCTTGAAGTAATCTGTTACTTCTCCTCTTTGTGGTCTCTGCGTTTGAGACCTTTTCATCTTCATCCTTATCTTCTATGGAGAGACTTCTTGGTAAGGACTCAGTTTTCTTCACACCCTTGGATTTCTTCCTTGCTGGTGTGGTTGTTATTGGTACAGATTCACCATATTCAGAGCTTTCCACCTCTTTTGCCTTCCTCTTCTTCGAAGAGTTCTTTCTGCTACTCCCAGTTGTTAACCTCCTGTTTTCTTTTGGGTTTTTCTTTCAGTTCAGAAACAGTTGTGGAGACATTACTTTGTGAACATTCATAGGCTCTCCTTCATCATCCTTGATCTTTCCTCCCAGTTTTTTCTTTAGAACACTGCTCAATAGTCTTCCATGAAAAACCTTTATGAGGGGTTTATCTGTAGACTTCTTCATCTCAGCCTTTTCCACCCATTTGGAGATTTGATCGAACAAGATAACTTCAAAGTTTATTTGCTTCTTCAGAACTAATGCAGACATAATCTTCAATTGTTGATCAAGCACAATGTCATGTGCAGTATTCTTGCATAGTATACATTTGCCCACTATCTCAGCAAGGAACTCAAATTCTTCTGAAAACTCTTTTTTCTTCATGTCCTTCAGATAAGGATTTCTTTGGTACCCCATAATTTTCTTCGCTTGTTCAGTTTCGATCTCATCAAGGCTTTTCAGTCCTCGGTCAGGAAAGCCTAAGCATTGATTGATATCAGATGATTTCATCTTTAGAGAGTGACCTTTGACCTTGGTAGAAAGGGTTCCCAAATTTATGGATGCGTTTAAGTAAAACTCCTTAACCAGTTTAGTATATACTTGAGTTCTTACCTCAAGACATTCTAAGAATCCAGCTATCTTTATAAGTTTAAGAATGTCTCTGAACTTCTTTTTGGATTTATCAAACGACTTGGTTCCTAGCTGAATGCCAGTGATTACTTGCCAATCTTCCATTTAAAGAGTTCAAAGAATATGGGTATTTAATTTAGAGAGTCTTTTGATAGATCGATGAATGTGATTTGGGCAATGCTCTGGAGGGTTAACGAATTCTAGCTTAGAAAAGGATTCTAGGGTTTAAAACTGGGAGGGAGAGAGGTTCGATAATTTTTTATAACTGTTTGCAAATTTTGAATTTATCTTTATAGCAGTCCCTTCTGACTCTGCATATGCTATGATGTGTCAACTAGCCATTGGTTGCACGATGCCCAGTAATGAGCTGTAACTCCTCATAACCTTTTTGATTTTATATTCCTTTTAAGAGAATAAGCAATACTGACGTGGATTTACCGTTGACCTTTTTGGTACGTAGATTATCCCGGTGAGGTAGCTATGGACTCTACGTTATCCTTTGTTGACTCAACGATCTTCTTCCGAGAGATGCTGCAGTGGATGGTTTTGACACTAATCCTCATCTTGAAACTACATAGCTTGATCATTGATGTACCGCAAGCCAGTTTGGGCACTTAAGTTCTGAGGTGCATTTGCATGATGTCTTTCCAAAATGTGTTCATATTTATCTCCACGCGATTTGAGTAGTTGAGCAAGTATCTAATTCTTCCAAGCTCCTTATGAGCTAGGGTATCCTTTGGTAAAACTGCAATCATAGAGTCTGCTTCTATGATCACTGAGGTTGCTCCACGATCTTTGAGTTCTCTTCAATCTCTACTCTATGATCGTTTACTGTTTTGGTCCTTGAGATGAACTTTACTAAGCATTCCTTCTAGGTGAAAAACTTAGAGTGAACTAAGGGTCAGGTTTGTCCCTGAGCCGCTTTCCAGATGAAAAACTTTTAGAAGTGTTTTGCACTGCTATCTCATTTGACCTTTTCTACTGGGGATATCCTCTACCACCTTTAGACATTTGGATTGGTTGTAATCATGGTTTTCTTCTGCTCTTACACTACGATTAGATGTTTGATCATAGGCTCTCCACAATTTTGAGTTGGGTGGTTGACTGGTTATCATTAGTACATTTTGAGACGTTCCTACTGACTATGGATCTTCATTTGGTTCATTAGCCACAAAGTTTTGGGACTTTGTAACTGGTATAATGCTTCATATTATATCTCTAATGTTTTAAAGCTGATGATCTGTTAGCAGATCACTGCTCCCCTATATTTCATACTATCTTCTCAGAGAGACATAAGTTCTTCTTCTTCATATGTAGCAGAAGGAAGCCATGCATATCTCATTCTGGCTTAAGTCATCAAATCTTCTTGTGTTGTAGAAATGAGTATCTTCAGGGTTGATCATTCTACGATCCTTTGACAGCACTATGAATGTAGTCTTCCTTGACAGCTTGTACTTAGATTTCTGCTCCCGTAATGAGTTCCTCATGTTTGATGCTCGATGATCCTCTGAGCTGAGCTTCCTTGAGGATTCTTTTCTTATGACATGCTTTGCATGATTGAGCATATAAGACCCTTTCCATCTTTGGTTGAGTGGCCTGCTTCCATATAAGGATCAACAGCCATGTGAGCTTAATTTAGTTTAACTCAATAGGTCTTCAAGGGCAGGCTTTGACATATAGGAATTTTATCAGAATCATTTCTGAACAGTCTTAAGCCTTCTGCTGGTTGAATCTTTCTTGATTGAAGTCCTTTTCTTTATCATTCCTTAGTGTGGCCAGATAGACCAGGTACCTGCAGGTTAGATACATTTCTATTTTTGGTACCCATAATTAAATGGGTCCTTCTAGGTTAGTTTTCTAAATCCTTGTTCCTCATGTATTTGGATAATCATCATATTGATCACCAACAGTCATATTCACGCATGTAACTGATTTAGATAATACATTTTGAGATGCATGATGGTGAGTTTGTGTAAGATTTGCCATTTTAATAAAACATTCTTTATCTTTAATAAAACATCCACTCTTCTGTTTTCAACTAGCAGGATTTCCACTAAGGAAGGGCAGCACCCTGAATCACTTGGAACTTCAGTTCACTAAGAACTCTTCAAGGCCAGCAGTCTTGGAACTCCTCTAGTTCCCTAGGAACTCTTCAAGCCCAGCAGGCTTGGAACTTCGTTTAGTCCCTCCGGACAAGGACCCCTTAAGCCCTGGCTTCTTGTTGTTGTAGTTGTTGTTGTTGGTGGTGCTTAGCTGCTAAGATGTCTTTAAGCTTGAACATCTTAGGTACTTAGTAGCTTCGCGTAGTCCTCTTGGCATTCTACTTGGAGTCTGGACTACATCTTCTTTGGTGCAGCTAATCTTTACTCTTTTCTGTTCATCTTCATCTGATGTCCGCTGTGCACCATCACCATCTGAATTTGCTAAGTCTCTGAGCTTTTGGTAGACTTTGTTTGGCACTTAGCAATCCATGGACCCTTCTTCAATGCTTTGCAGACATGATTCTGAATCTACTCTTTTTCAGCCTTTGGTTCATGGTGATCTGTAGAGGGGCTTTCTTGATCTTCTTTATACTCTGCCACTTTTTTGAATGTTATCTTCTTGTCCTTCTCGGATCTCAGCATAGCTTCCATCTTCAGTGGAATTCTCATCTTTGTTGAGTAAAGCTCTAGTCTGTTTAAGTCCTTCAAAACTGCTTCACTTCCACCTATGTAGTCTCACTGTCACTGAAACTTGTTCTGTTAATCTCTAGTGGAACTCGTAGAGTTAACAATAACATTCCAACAACTCAACGATTCTGCAACTTAGCAATCATCAACAACCCTTGATCTTTGAATCTCTGTTGATTTATACTCCTTCCCAATCTTTCCGTTGGAAAGTAACCGTTAAAAGATTTTTGAATTTCTTCGTAGATCTCGAGTTATTTGGTGTAGACTGCAGATGTGACATGACATCCCTTTTTCTGACTTTCTGACACTGCAGTCTACTGTTTCACCTACCCTGTCAGAGATGTCACTTTGATGTCTCGGGCAGGTAGTCAACTTTATTTCCTCTTTCTGATTTCTTGATCAGAGGTTGCCCTTTTGCATCGATGCTCTTCAATAAGCTCTATTCGACCATCAATCTTCAGATTGAACCGTTGTCAATGATTTAACCTTCAGACGACCAAACTCTACGATTCTGATACATATCTTTTTGGACTTGACCGTAGTGTCTAGTTAACAGGTAGAGACAACACTACGATCTTGAAGAGTGTTGATTGGATCTTTAACGTAAAACACCTCTTCCTTCTATTGAGCAGTGCTTCAATACTTCTGTTTGCTTCGACTGCTCTCAGATACTGATGGCCTAACTCTTTGTTCTGGACCCTTCTGAATAGCAAGACACTTCAAATTTGTGGTGTGTACAGCTCGCTTTCTCCTTGTGATCTCCCGTTCACTTATCATCAATGGACTGACCCAATACTTAATCACTTTAGCCTTGTTCTTTAGAGGCTGACCAGTATCTTTGTGTACACTCCATCAGTTCCTTCTTTATTTGGCAGACACTATGATCCTGGTTTCTTTTAAGATCGTCGTCTTCTATTTTCTTGATAGCTACTGTACTTGCTAACTTTTCTTAGTTAGTTACTGAAGTCTTCTTCTGATCAACTTGTGTAAGACTTCATCTCGAATGGCCTTACAACTCAATCTGGATGTTGATTGAGTTGGTGCTTAGATCTTCTATTAGCTTACATGTCATTCGTTGAGTGCTCTCTGGTTTCCTTTAGGTGGGATGTATCTTTGCAGTACCAACCAGAGGCTTCGTTCCTTTGGTTATTTTGGGAGTGCTCCATTGTTGAGAATCGTGTTTGCTCTATGATTCTGCCTTGGCATTGTGAGCACATGTTGAAGTCTTAATTCTACACTCTGCGATTCAGCTTCGGCTGTGCAGACACTACGACTCCTAGATCAGATCTTGACACTCTACGATTTTTGTCGTTGTGCTTGTTAGCTTTATCTGATCTTACTCGACTATGATCTCTGCCTCTGATACGATCAGTAGACTCTACAACTCTGAGTGTAGTCTACGATTCTTGACTTGGCTTTGACATCAGTAGACTCTACGACTCAGAGTGTAGTCTACGATTCTTGACTTAGCTTTGGCAGATGCTTACTCGGCTCGTACGCAGGCTGTCTCTACAATTCTGAACATGACTTCCTCAGCAGACTACGGCTCTGAGAAACTTCTCCTTGACACACTACGATCCTTCCTCATCTCTCCTGGCAGTCTACGAACTCCGAGATCTACTATCTTGCAAACTACGATTCTGCCTTGATAGCTCTCGAGTTTTCCTTAACTCTCCTGGCAGACTACAATTTCTGGTGCAATGCTCGACGATCAGACAAGCCTATTTATTACATTATAAGATCAACCTAACAAGCTTGACCTTTCTATATTTATAGTCCTTGTACATCATTTCTTTTTAAGGACTTTACAAAGCTGTTTTGCTTATGTAGGATCAACCTAACATATTTGATCAATTTATTATAAGTCCTTATACATATGTTTCTATTGTCTATCAAAGGACTTTACAACTTTTCTTAATGCAAGCATATTTGCATATTCATTCATATGTATCATAATCAAATCATATATAAATAAGACTATCATTCACATGCTTATTCGTAACATATTTATTTAGTTGATACAATCATTATAATTGTCTACTCCCTCCGTTCCTAAAAGATTATCATTTTAGATGAAAAAATTTATTCCAAAATGTTTGTCGTTTATAATTTTTGAGGAGAATAAATTATTTACTTTCTTATATTACCCCTACCTTCTCTCATTGTCCCAAGAAATTCTCTCCCATGTATTAATAATTCTCAACTTCCCATAAAGGGGTAGTGATGAAATTTTAAACAAATTTTACTTGGTAAATGATACTCCCTCCGTTCCTAAATGATTGTCATTTTAGAAGAAAAAATTTGTTCAAAATATTTGTCGTTTATAACTTTCAAGGAGAATAAATTATTTACTTTTCTATATTACCCTTACCTTTTCTCATTGTCCCAAGAAATTCTCTCCCTTGTATTAATAGTTTTCAACTTCCCATAAAGGGGTAGTGATGGAATTTCAAACAAATTTTACTTAGTAAATGATACTTTCTTAATCCATGTGCAAAAACCTTAAACGACAATCTTTTAAGAATGGAGGTAGTACTTTCTTAATCCATGTGCAAAAACCTTAAACGACAATCTTTTAGGAAATGAGGTAGTACTCCCTTCGTTCCTAAAAGATTATCGTTTTAGAAGAAAAAATTTATTCAAAAATATTTTTCGTTTATAATTTTCGAGGAGAATAAATTATTTACTTTTCTATATTACCCATACCTTCTTTCATTGTCCCAAAAAATTTTCTCCCATGTATTAATAATTTTTAACTTTCCATAAAGGGGTAGTTATGAAATTTCAAATAAATTTTACTTGGTAAATGATACTTTCTTAATTCATGTGCAAAACCTTAAACGTCAATCTTTTAGGAACGGAGGTAGTAATATATAACAAAAACTATTAATCACAAAATTTATTTTATTCTAAACTTTTATGAGTCATTACTAATTTTGAAGTTTAACATAAAAGTCAAATTGTATCTCTAATTTTGAAACCGACAGAATAATTAAAAATTAATGCATTTTTGTTAAAATTTTATTCTTAAAAGTACCAAGTTAATTTTAGTAACATAATAATGAAATTACATAACAAACTTGAAAAAAAAACGTTATTATATATTACTATCAATAAAATAAAAAGATAACTCGTTTGTCAAATAAATTAAATTGACAAATTAAATGAGGCTGCAAAAGAGTTAACATTGATATGCACTACCAATAGTGGATCCCGATTCTCTTCGTTTCAATTTGAAATGGAGTCTCTATTTAAAGTTTCAGATTTAAAATTATTGGATCTAAAATTTAGAAACTATCACCTCATTTAAAAGTTATTAACCTAACTCTAACTACTCCATTTAAAAGTCATTAAACCTAACTATAGTCACCTCATTTAAAAGTCACTAACCTAATTGTTGTCATTAATTTAATACTTTGTCCTCCGTCCCTTAATATAAGACGTTTTAGAGAAGTTTTTTTATCCCTTAATATATGACTTTTTAGAATTTCAAGTAAGCATTAATTGCTTAGTTTCCAATATTATTCCAAATATTAAATATAACTTTGAGTCTATCACTATTTTTTGTCCAATACATAACAATCTCTTTTTCAATACAAGGGCAATATAGACATTTGATATTATATTTAATGCTATACAATTATTTTCTTAATACTTGTGCACAACTTTAAAAAGTCTTATATGAGCACTTAATATATGAGCACTTTGTTGTTGTTGTTGTTGTTGTTATTATTATTATTATTATTATTATTATTATGTCACTCATTGGTTTTTTTAATTATTATTTTGTATTCTATTTTTTTCTCTTTTTTTTTGTGCGAAAGTAATGTACCTATTTTACCTAAATATTTATTGATTGGAGTTTTGTGATAAGCACTTTATCTTGTTAATGTTATGAAGGACAAAAAAATAAGAAGAATTAATAAAATAGAAATAATAACCTATAATTTACTCAATTTTTTTTACTTGACTACATGTAAGCTTAACCTACACATGGCAACCTACAATTTTGAGTTAAACTATATATAAAATAATATTATTTTTATTTTCTACGTTCATTAATTAAATGACTGATTAAAACTAATTTTCTTTCAAGTTATTTCATATATATTAAGATTTGTTAAAGAAATATTTTTAAAATTCATGTAATTTTTTAATAGAATAACCGACATTTAAAGAACATATAAATTTATGTAGCATAATTTTTTTGTCATTCATAACATTAATATGATAAAGTGATCATCACAAAGATTCACTCAATAAATATTTAGACAAAATAGGTACTTAACTTTCGCACCAAAAAAAGAAGAAAAAAACATAATACAGAATAATAATAATAATAATAATAATAATAATAATAATAATAATATATTAGTGTTATATTAAATTAATGGCTAGAGTTAGGTTAGTAACTTTTAAGATGAGGTGGCTAGAGTTAGGTTGTAAGACCCCAAATTTTATGAATAAAGATTTAATTTCTCGAAATATTTTTTTAATAGTAAGGTGTGGATTTGATATAAGGTTATAGTTGTGGGTAGTATTTATAAATTTTGCAAAGTATGCAAGTTGTCATAAAATATTCGATTGGTTGTGGAAAATTCATTTTATCAGGAAATATTCGTACGATGGCACAATCATTGGTGGACCCCAGAACGGAATTACTGTCGGAATGAGAAAACGACAGAAATATCTTTTATAAAAATAACGGCGAAAGTTTTACCGTTAAAATGTTGAACTACCCGGTGGTAAAAGTACAGTAATACGTGTGTTTGCATAGTAGCACACGGTATTGATTATTGATGCTTACGTGAGAAGTCATTCAGTTATACTCATTTATTGTCACAGTATCATCTGCATAATATTTTATATTATTAAATCAATAATTGAGACGACAAAGTTATTCATATTATTATTTTCACTATTAACGATGTTTAGAAAGTTCTGTCGATGAGAGGTTTGGTCAACTAATTGCGCGCTAATAGGGAGAAATCCTTATCGGAAAGCCCTATCTTTCTTGGGAATGATCTAGTTGTTAAATATTGTGAGTTATAATATTAATAATGAATAAGTTCGTGTTAATTAAAGATGAAATTAATAGTTCCATTATGTTGGAATTATTAGTGTTTGTGGGAATCAAAATTTATTTCGATAATAATTGATTTCTGGAGGTTATATTGACCAATTGGGTAATTAATTGGATAATTGAGTAATTAATTTCTATTAATTCAAATGCTTATAATTATTAATTCACATGCATGTACTATTAGGGGAGGTGGTGCAAGATTGATAATACTTGCATGACTAAATTTAAAATGGAGGTATAGATGAAGGTACTATATTGTAACTATTTTTTTCAACATGTATAGAACTATTCATTCACATGACTGAACTATTGATTCACATGATGTACTATTAGGGGAGGTGGTGCAAGTTTGATAATGCTTGTAGGACTAAATTACAAATGGAGGAAAAGATGAAGGTATTATACTGTACTATTTTGAGCCCCAAAACGTGCAATTATCGAAACTATATTTTCCTATAAATATAAAAGCTCATTCTCCTTTCATTCTCACCAATAAACTAAGACTCACAAGAGCAATTATAAAGAGAGAAACGGTAGAGAGAAAGAAGAAGAGAAGTCTGCTACTTCACTATTCTAGTATCCAGTCTTATTGTGACGCCCCCAAAACAGGTATACATCACCATTCTGGGTCGCCAGATACATGGTACATAAATCAACTACAAACTTCTTTTATATAACTGTCGTGTAAAATACGATAAAACATAGCTGAGAGTTTAAACACGAATATTGCCTTCTAGACAATATACAGACTCAATGGAGTCCTCATTAAAATTATTATCACATTATTTTATAGAATAGAAAGGACTACTATAGCCACCATCTCGGACCATCACTCCATTCCCCTACTCCTCCCAGCTCTATTATAATTTCCTGAAGAGAACAGTGAAAGAAAAGGGTGAGCCCAACTAGCCCAGTAAGAAATATTATGACTAAGATAATGCAGAATAAATTATCCTTAGTCTTCAACAGTGTTAAACTGATAGATTATAATAGACAACAAGTTTTAGATCAACAACTGCAGCGGAACAAGCAATCCATTAGAAGAGACAAGTAGAACATAATGTCTACTATCCCCTCTAGATTAAAAGTCCATCGTTAATTTTTTTATTCCTGTAATACTCAACAAAAGTTCTTTGTTATACCCAAGATAAAAGAACTATCATCACCTATCTTCACCTGAACCACCAAAGATTATAGTTAAATCCATAATTCATATTTATAATCATGTAAATCAACAGTTTCTTCTTGTCACAAAGGCTTAATAGAACGTTTACTCAATATCCTTACCCTAAAGGCTAAAGATATTCAAATTTAATAACAATGATCATACCAATCAATTGTTCACCTTTGCACTACGGGCCAAGGATATTCAACTATAAAACCAATGGTCATGATCATACCAATCAATTGTCTGTCAGTGCACTACGGCCAAAGACATTCAACTGTTAACTAATGGTCATGATCATGCCAATCATATCATCGAATTATCCATGCACTGCGGGCCAAGGATATTCGTTATTGTCACCAGTGGTTATGATAATGTCATACATCTGTCCATCTTTGCACATAAGCCAAAAGATATACAACTATAAAACCAATAATCAACCGTCCATCTTTGCACGTAAGCCAAAGATATACAACTGTAAAACCAATAATCAACAGTCCATCTTTGCATGTAAGCCAAATATGACTTTCATCACAATATAATCATGAGGATGATGACAATGATATAAGCATTAATCAAACGAAATTAAGGATAAATATTAAAGACTTTAAATTTATCCAGAGTTTAAAAAATATCCAAATTGTCAACATGATACTGCTATGTGGAGTAAAATTCAAAAATAATATTCATGTACCAAAAATAATTTTGACAGAAAAGAAATATATTTTTTGGGTAAATATTACCCCGTGAATAGAAATTCATGAATAGTAACTCATGAATAGTATCCCGTGAATAGTAACTCATAAATAGTAACTTATGAATAGTAATTCGTAAATAGTACTCTATATTCGTACATAGTACTGTATACATAAATAATGTCATATACGCAAATAGTGCCATATACATGAATAGTGTCGTATACGTGAATAGTTTCGTATACGTAAATAGTAACCCTGGCACAAAAAGATAAAGTTTCACAATAAAATTCATATCAATATTTATAACACCTTAGATGTTATAAATCACTTAATAATCTCATAATCTAATATTATTAATATTACCATAATATTTTAATCATTTCTTAAACTTATAAATAATTTATTTTAATTGTTTACACTTTACTAATTAATGCATTTAATCATCCTAAAATGTTAAACTCATAAGATTTCATCACCAATAACCAAAACTCTCATCAAAAATCTGCATATACCTTATATAGGATTCTCAAGCCAGAAAATTCTATTTTCCAAATTTCTTACTTCACATAACATATTTAATTCATTTACTCATAACTAGTCTATTTTCATGAAAAATACCAAATCAGTACAAATAAATTTTCTTTTCTAGGATTTAGCAGAATATAGTCCCATATTGAACATATATTTTTCTCAGAATTTTTAAAATTCATTTACTATTTTTCATATGACTAAAACTGCCGAATATTTAGACATTTATCAAAAATTGTACTTTTGTCCAAAAATTTCAAAATTTACTGTGTATACTGTTGTTATATAGATGTACTCCCAATAAAAATTTCACAAATTTTGGAGTTAACCACAAGGAGTTATAAGGGTTTACTTTTAAAATAGTATTTTCCCATAAAATTCATAACTCCTAATTTATACATCCAAAAATCACCATTTTTGGACACAATCTAAAAAACTCATCAAATTATCATTTCAAATTTTTCCAGAATTTTTGAGGGTCAGAAAAATTATGAAACTGCCCCTGGCAGAAACCCCTTACTTACAATGGTTGAACGAAAATAATATTCCTTACAAATATTGAACGAAAATAATATTTCTTACGAATATAATGAATATTAAACGATAATAATATTCATAAGAATACGAAAAATAATATCTCTTCAGAATATAAAAATAATAATTCTTACCTCAGAAGAAGACTGGATACTGGAGTAGTAAAGTAGCAGACTACTCTTCTTCTTTCTCTCTATAGCTTTCCTCTCATTTTTCTGATTATACCCTCATTCTGTTAAAGTATTGCTTCTATACTCCGTGAAATTAGTAGAATATCTTTGATATTTGTGCTTCACCCAGTATCATTTTATAGAAATATTATTCCGAGATTTCCTGATAATTATTGATATGTTCATACCGGAATACTATTCATGAATTACTATTTATGGGTTACTATTCACCAAGTTACTATTCACTCAAATATTATTCACTTGGATATTCGGGGCACTTTTCATGCCGGAGTATTATTCATGAGTTACTATTCACTCGAATATTATTCACTCGGGTATTTGGGGCACTTTTTATGCAGGGGTACTATTCCCGAAGTACTATTCACAACATACTATTCACCCAAAAAAATATATTTCTTTTATGTCCAAATTATTTTTGATACATGAATATTATTCTTGAATTTTACTCCACAAAGTAGTATCATGTTGACAACTTGGAAATTTTTAAACTCTGGATAAATTTAAAGTCTTTAATATTTATCCTTGATTTCGTTTGATTAATGCTTATATCATTCTCATCATCCTCATGCTTATATTGTGATGATAGTCATCTTTGGTTTACGTGCATAGATGGACTGTTGATTGGTATGGTTATGACCAAGGATCATTCGGTATAATCATGACCCGTAATGTTACAAATGATGTTGTAAAAGTCCTCATTATCCCATAGTGCATTGATGGACAGTTGTTGGTATGATTATGGCCAGAGATTATTCGGTATAATCATGACCATTGATGATTACATGAATATTCTTGGCCCGTAGTGTTTGGATAATTCGATGATGTGGTTTATTTATTAAGCTGAGTCTCAGCGATAAAATGGATGAAAAACTTTTTAAATCATAGAAGATAATAGATATAATGCTCTACTTTACTCTTCTAAAGGATTGCTTGTTTCGCTACAGTTAAACTTGATATTTATTATATTTTTTTAGTTTAACACTGTTGAAGGCTAATGAAAATTTATTCTGCATTATCTTAGTCATAATATTTCTTACTGGGCTAGTTGAGCTTACCCTTTTTCTTTCATTGTTCTCTTCAGGAAATGAGAACGTAGCCAGGACTAGTCGAGGAATGGAGTGACGGTCTGAGATGGTTATTTTAGTAGTCCTCACTACTTAGTGTGATAATAAATTTAATGAGGATTGAATTTGTGTTTGGATATTGTCTAGGAGACAATATTCATGTAAAAACTAATCTATGTTTTGTCGTATTTTACACAACAGTTGTATTAAAGAAATGTGTATTTGATTCCTGTATCATGTATTTGGCGACTGAAGATGGGTGATGTATACCTATTTTGGGGGCGTCACAGTTGGTATCAAAGCTTAGGGATATGATCCCTGGCTGAGATGTGAGACGAGAACTAGGAGGGAAGAGATGGGGAATTCCTTCGTTAGTATTACCTACCTAAGTTTATTTGTTATTTAATTAGTCAATCAAAGTATAGGGATAATATGTGGCATGTCAATTAACCATTGTTTTGTGATAGTGTTTGAGAATGACATCTGAAAATGTTGAGATAAGCAATGAAGCACATGAGACCATTGAGTCACCGACGATCAATAATCAGGATAATGTGCATCAAGAAGGAAATAATGCTCATGTAAACAACAACACTGACCAAATGACGAATGATGGTACGTTTAAGATTTTTCTAGAATTTATGTAAAATCAGGTGAGAGAGACTACTGTTCAAAATGCAAGTGGAAATAATGACAACTCTCGGATGGTTACTGATAAGCAGGTCAAAGAGCTGAGACCACTGGAGTTTTTGGGAGAACCAAAACCACTTAAGGCAGAGACGTGGATAAAACAGATCACCAAGATATTTGATGTCTTGGGATGCTCTGAGGAGCAAAAGGTTTCCTTTGACACCTTCATGTTGCGAGGAGAGGCAGATTACTGGTGGGATTCAGTAAAACGTACTCAGCCTACCATACTCAAAATGTCTTGAAAGAAGTTCCAAGAACTTCTCAACGACAAGTACTTTCCTGAAAGTATTCATGTAAGACCCCGGCTTATTATAAATGAAATTAAATTTCCTCTATTTATTATTTTGAAATAATAAGGGTTGATTTGATTAATGTGGTTAGTTATGGGTAAAATGCGCAAATATCTTAAATAAGAAAGTGGTTATAAAATATTAATTGTTGTTGGGGAATATTCGTTTAGTCGTGGAATATTGTTGTTGTCGGGGAATATTCGTACGACAGCGCAGCCTTTTGTGGGCCCCATAACAAAAAGAGATTGGATGAAAAAAATGACAACACAGTAATACGCGGTGTTGCACAGTAACACATGGTATTGCACCAACTATTGATTCTTACGTAAGAAGGCACTACTTATTAATTATTACAGTAATTACTGTTTCAT
The DNA here is from genome assembly GCA_020205505.1 of Panax japonicus. Lineage (NCBI taxonomy): Eukaryota > Viridiplantae > Streptophyta > Magnoliopsida > Apiales > Araliaceae > Panax > Panax japonicus. The sequence continues at coordinate 50,116,376 of CM035110.1, forward strand.
ATTTTATTTTATTGATTCAATAATTGCTATGTTGATATTTTATATTATTGTTGTTCAATAATTGTCACTGCACAATATTTCCCATTATCAGATCAATAATTCATATTATTTGAATAATATTATTAGATAGCATTATTGGCAATGTCTAGAAAGTTCTGTCGAGGAAAGGGGTTAGGTCATCTAATTGCGCGCTAGTAAGGAGAAATCCTTATCGGAAAGCCCCTCTTTCTTGGGAACAACCTGGTTGTCATTTATGTGATTTTGTAATATTATTTGTGAATAATTAATTATTGATTTATATGATAAGAAAAATATTTATTTATGTGGATATAAATAGAGGAATTTTTAGAAAAGTGAAAATTGTTGAAAATTGATATTTTATCTTTTCTGATAAAATAATTCATTTAAATATATTATTATATTATAATAATATAATAATGGTGATATATGAATAAATGAGGAGGAAGAATATTTTTGTTACAATAAATGTTAAAAACATGTTAAACATGTTGGTGGGCCCCATTTTTGACTAAAATTTGATTAGAACCTGTAAAATCTTTCGTATGTTTAGAAAAACTTAAAGCTACAAAGTTGTAGAGAATTAAATTTTCTATAGAATGGACATAAGATTCAAATTTTTTTGATAAAAGATCTATTTATTATGAATTATTAAAGTTCCAGAATAATTAATTTTTGAAGTTTTAAATATTTTTTTAAAGAAAAACATTTTTTTTTCATTTTGGTGGGCCCCACTTGTGTGGTAAATGTGCAGAAATCCGATTTTTTATGGTGCGTATGATTTTTTACATAAATATATTATTTTATTAAATTTCTGCTTTGGTGTTCTAAGCCTTTTCCTATAAATAGGGTGCTTAGGTTAGAATTGAAAATCACACCAGAATTTTTGTGTTATAAGCCTTTTCTCTCTATATATTATCGAGTGTATTTGTGATGCCCCCAAATCCGGGTATCTTCCAACTTGACAAATGGTGCTACACGATACTCATAATTGTACATTCATTCTATTGAAACAATTTCAAAATGTGTGTATCAACGACATTCTTATTACATTAATAATACTACATCCTGTTCCCAGGTTCTAAAACCATTATATTCGTTGTTCATCATTCTATAATATATACAACTTACTAGTTTATTACAAGGTAAACTAATTGTTCAGCTTCGTCTTGCCTCTATCCTTATCAGATCCCTCGGTTCGTTCGGTCCTAGCTGCATTCATATGGTTCAAGCAAGAGTGAGCATAACAAGCTCAGCAAGTACAACAATTTCTTTTAAACAATATGCTTGAAACATAGGAATCATATATCTTTAATAACTAAACAATAGTTACGAAGTACTATCGATAAATCAAAATAGCACTTCTTTTCTTTCAAAACGTTTTGCAATGACAATATTCAGTAAAACATCAATTTTGGCTCAAGACCATGAGCAGTGCATAATTTCTTTGAAAAGGACAACCTGGCACTAAGTCCGTAAGTTCGATATATCTTACGAGCACTTCTGGGTGATCAGCCCATAGTACTCTATGTTGATCAACACTACATTCATTAAACGTATGTACGTTTAAGTTTTGGCAACCTCGCGTGCCCATCAAATAATCGATGAAAACTACATTTGTTTATTCATACTCAGACTTACCTTGAATTCGTACCAAACAATTGGCGTAGGATAGCGTTAGCAATTCTATATTAAAAGGCTTATAAATAAATCAATCAACTCTTCAAGATTAGTCTAGCCGAGATAAAACTGGCATCGACCCTTTAGTAAAACACTTCATGCTTCTCATAACATGAATCACAGAAAACTTGGCTAACACGAAGGTTAGACAAGCGATAAGAAAAACTTGCCTTCAGCGTCTGCTACAGTATAATAACTTTTCCTTTCAGTTTTTATGGTCTCTACAACACATAACCACATAACATACCACATTAGGTCATGAATGAATATACATTATTCCTAATGAATCTTACCCTTCATCCCAATCTAATCATATATTAGATTTGTTACTATTGGTTCTGGCTTGCCATTATATTTTACATTATACTTACCAACTTCTTTCTCTTCTATGTCTTATGTAGATTTACTTCATTAATCTAACTCGTTTCGAGTTAATCATCCTTCCTCACGGCTTACTAACATCCTTAAGTTATTAATCAAAACTCGATCGTCATTTGTTAAGTACACTTTATTGCATACCGTTTACGTTCACGTATTACTTAACAGCTTTTAGTTGTAACTCTTAACATTATAGGCCTTATCATTATTGAATACGGTTCACGTTCCTTATACTTTACGTTCTTCATTTAACTACTCATTAAACAACATTAAATTCCTAAAGTCATCACTGTAACAGTGATTTAAGAAAGGTCTTATCATGTTCATTAAGTAATTACATAATTCATACTGGTATTGCAAACCATTAGATTCATAATCAACTTGGTCAACAAATTTCTATAGTCGGCTTAGCACATTACGTTGTTCTCATTACGTTCATCTTCAATTGATTATTAACCTTTAATCATCATACAATAAGTGTCTAACAATGCTTTAACAATGTTATATTTACACCTTAGTTTATTACTAATGAGTTATCTTTCATTTTATACTTGTAAACATTCTTGTTTGTCAAAACTCTAGGACTGGCGCCGCAGCGCCACACTTAGCTCTTCATCTCGCGCCGCGGCGCGAGTTTGCAGTAGGCAAGCCCCGGAACTCCCGAACTCATAACTTCTTTGTTATAAGTCTGAATTGGCTCATTCAAAACCCTACGATTCACAAATTACATACTCTACACGTTCATGCAAGAATTTTATCTATTTGACTTCGTTTGCTAAAAATTCACATATTAGTTCATTTTTATCGAAAATGATAAACGTTCGTGAACGTTCAACACTCGTTTCTTCTTTCTAAGTCGGAATCAGGTCATTTTCAAGTTCGCAACTCTATAATGCCAAATATGACTTGTCTCCATTGAAAACCAATGTTTCCAAGCTCAATATCAAAATTCGACTTCCATTCCGAGAATTTCACGAATTCGACGATTATCGTCCAAACTCATAAATTTCGCCTTAACTTCATTTCTTATGATTTGTTCATCATTTTTAATGGATACAATCCACCATAATAACATCTTGACATACATACTTCATTAACTTATTGACATGATAAGTTATTACTTGTGCTTTATTAGTCTATAACTTGTAAAAGTATAAACTACTTATGAATTCACTTTGCATGACTTATCATAGCTTAAATCTTTTAACCATCATCCTTATTTCTTATTATCATACAACCTTATTGTGGTACACATATGAGTAGTTCATATAAGCTTTTCATAAATTCATAACTTAATTAAGTTTAAATTACTTATTCATGACATATACGACTTAAGTTCATTGATTAATCATTCTTATCATTCCTTAGCATACATGTTCTACCACTACCCCCTTCTCTAATAATTGAAGAGAAAGAGAATTATGGATTAAGTTTTTACCTATGAAGATCACTTGCTTAGCACATAGCTTATTCTTTGCTTGCTCATCAAATTAATTACTTGGCCATCACAACACTTAGCCATTAAGTTTACTTAATCATCACATATAAGCACTTTGCTTGTTCATCACACATAAGCACTTTACTTAGCCTTTAAGTTACTTAACTTATCCTTTGCTTAACCCTTAAGTCTACTTGTTCATCACACAAAGTTCTTGATCACCAATTCACCCATATGATCATGGGTTGCCCCATGGATCCTCCTAATCCATTGGATTCTTACTTTGGGCTTAAGGTTTAATTAACCTTACTTATACATTGGGCTTGCATTAACAGTTCTTTAGGCTTTAACATTAATTCATATTGGGCTTTATTATTATCCCAATTGGACATTATAATTTCCTACATAATTCAACAAGTCCATTATATTTGGCTTAAAGCCTTATAACGTATAATTTACGTATTAATCTTGTATTCTAACTCGTATACTTATTTAATATATGACATTCCATCATTCATTCATGCTTGTATCGTATTATACTCTTAGTCATTACCTCATACAATACTTACGTATTATACAATCATTGCTTTAATTCATTATACGTATTTAAATTTCTTCTCGAAATTCATTTTCCCTAATCGTTAGATTTTAAGTCTGCAGGCGAAAACTTGCGTTTGCCGTAACTGAAATATTATTGGATATTCCATCTCACCTCGATATTCTATCATTATGTATTTCTCGAAAGTTCAAAAATAATTCCCGAGCAGAAATGCGTGAATAGTGTTTTTCGGAAAATTTCTCGGAAAACTTTTATTTTCGTCTTGGAAATTCAAACACTTTAATTCTACCATGTAGCCAAAATACTACGACATTCTGATATATCTAGGTCATAGAACGACCTTCAATTAGCTTACTCCTATATATAATTAATTAAATTCATTTTAATCCACATAATCAAATAAAATTTTTAATTCTCAAAAATCCATATTTTCTAGGGCATTACACTCTCCCCCCCCCCCCCCCCCTTATAAGGATTCTGTCTCCAGAATCACGCTAATAATACATACACCATTGAGGAAACATTTTCCTTTATTTTAAGCTCAAGTTCCCACAATGGTTCTTTGACATTGTGGTTCTTTCATTTCACCTTCAAAGAAGGTATTATCTTATTTTTCATGACTTATCACTTCCTATCAATAATTTGAGTTGGAAGTTTAAATACTTATTGACACATTACATTATTACCTTTTCATTAGCTTTTAACTTAGAATTATTTGGAACTCAAATTCCTCCTTCAAAACAAGATTATACTTGATCTTCTCTTCGTCATGCATCCTATTCTTCATTCGCGTACATTCCTCATTACCTAGTTGTAGTTACTTAACTCGTTCAAGTATCGTGGATTGAGTTTACACTGTGAATAACATTTCTACCACTTCATTCCACAATTTAACCTCTAACTCCGTTTTTCATCATTTTTGTTATTAACTCATTCTGAGTTGTTAACATCGATTGTTTTTCCCTACCCTTCATACTTAACGCGTCGGCTTCTACGTTAACTTTCCCGGATTGATATAACATATCAACGTCAAAATCTCTTATCCATTCTAATCACCTTCTCTACTTCATATTCAACTTCTTTTGTGTGAAGATATATTTCAGACTCCTAGAGTCCGTGTACATCTCATACTTCTCCCCGTATAAATACTATCTTCAGATTTATTTATTTTTAAAACTACAGCTGCCAATTCTAGACCATAAGTAAGATAGACCTTCTCATAATCCATTAACTGGTGTGATGCATACCTAATGAACTTGCCATGCTACATGAGCACGCAACCTCGTCATCTATGCAAAACATCGAGATATACTACAAAATTCCTTATATCATCTAATAAGGATAATACAGGTGCCTTACTTAACTTCACTTTTTAGTTCCTCAAAACTATTTTTCTCACTTCTCATTCCCATCATACTTATTAATAACATATTTGTATATCATTTAAGCTACAATTCACACTTAGTGAATTCCATATCCAACTTCTCCCTCCGTAGTGTTTCTCACACTATCTTCAAATGTTCAGCCAAATATTATTTGAACACTCTGTGACGCTAATGGTATTTCAACTATAACACCTCACAAGAGAACCTATCTGTTTACCACCGACTTGCTCAGTTCCCCTTACGGGAAGTCTAATCTTTAGTACATCAGTCCACCTAATTGACATAACCAGAAACTTTTCATATCAATAACGAATTCTGAATGTCATCTTAGGTACCTCCTCCTTCTTCCTTAATTTCAACCGACTATACCCCGTACGCAAATCAATCTTAGAAAAATTCTTTGCCCTCTTCAATTGATCAAATAGATCATCGATCCTGGGCCCATGGGTATTCACTCTCAACTGCTAACTTACTCCTATTACGATAGTTGATACGTAACTGTAACGACTCATCCTCTTCCTTAACATCCTCCTAACTTGCGTCATAGATAGACAACAAGAGCGTCGCAGTATTTGATTACCGTAAAATATTACCTTGGGTTACTTTAGAAAACCAAAGATTCATACTTTTATTCTAATAATTTATTAAAGTTCTATGGTTAATCAACTCATTCATACTGAGAATTACTTCAAATTCTCTCAACATTATCTGTGCTTATCAATCGACACTTGCTTACCATTATTATCCATAAAACCATTTCCACGAATATAATCAATGAACGTTATTCCCTCCTCCTTTACCGTAATGTTTAAAGGTACTTATAATCCCTTTTAGACAAACTCCTAGATGAGTCTTTCCACATGTCTTACACACTTCGATCTTACGCTTAGGATCCCCTTGTCTCACTCCAGTATTCCCGGAGTTCAAATTATTTCCTTTTGACATACTGCCACTACCACTGGCACTCTCTGCCTTGGTTCCTCGCTCTCCCTTGCTCTTATTCTTTCTCTCTTTGTGGTATTGGGTTAACGCCACACTACCACCCTCTGCTATAATCGCTTTCTCCATAATGGTCCCATAGGATGCACTCTGGAACACAGAAATTCCACTATAGAGCCAGGGTTTCAGGCCCTGCTCAAACCTACAAGTCTTCCTCTCCTCCACTGCATACTTGTAGGGAAATAATTCTCAAAGAAAACCTTCTTGAATTGTTCCCACGTTACCACATCTATTCTAGTCACACCCTAGTGAGCCTCCCACTAAAAGTTGGCTTCCCCTTTCATCATGTAAGTTGCAAAAGAAGTCTTTTGCGCCTCACCTACGTTTTATAATAACAAATGCCATCTCTATTTCTATTACCCATATCTGAGCATCTAATGGGTCCGTCGTTCCTTTGAACTCCGGCGGACCTACACTTTTAAATTCTTTAAAGGTAGTCATTCTGGCTAACCTAGGTTCGGCGAGTACTCTACCCCCGGTTTAGTTAAATGCAGCCGTTAATAAATTAACGAACTCTTACGTAGGGTTATTTTGACCACCTTGATTTTTATTACATGATTTCGCTTCCTGATTACGTTGTCTTCTCCTTGGCGACATTTTCTGATTAAATAGATAAAATTTTATTATTATCTATTTACTTGCTTGGTTATCCTTCCATACTAATACCTCATACCACATCAAAGCACATTAAACAAAAAACTTCATTATAATAATATGCTTCTTCATAGTTTGAAACTATTTACAATTAGTTTTATATAGCCAAAAGTTATTACATTTCTATCCCGCAATTGAACTTCACAAAAGTTGGAATTTACAAAAAGACTACCCTTTTATACAAAAGAGGGTTTTATGTCACTACACATATATTTATAACTCTAAACTTCTAATAATGCATAACAGCGTCCTTGTGTTTCTCATTCGCAATCATTTCTACAGTATCCCGACTAATAGTATGTCGAGTCTGCCCCGACTCTATAGAATAACAAGCAACTATAAGCTTGAAATCCTTATGAGCACTCTTATGGATGTAAGACATCCGTGATATCTTTCGGTCCTTCTTCTCCAGTTTCCTACGAAGCTCTACCACCTCGTTCATATAATCCCTAGCCTTATTTATCATGAGCACCTTCTCATCATGCTCTGACTCAAAATCTACTTTTGCAGACTCCTTCGCTACATAAAGAGCACTAATCTCTTCATTCTGATTCTGCACAACTGTACTCAGTTGCACATTCCTCTCAAGCACTGTCAGGTACAATGCTCTCATTGCATCTGGAGGCGATGACTCTAAGGTAGGTACAACCGAACTAACCGACGTTATCTCCATTACTTCCTCCTCATTGATCATCATATTAAGATATGATGTTATATCCATATCTCCCTCGGAGTAGTCTTCCTTATAAAAGTACTCCACTGCCTCCATCTCTTCTAGAATCAATAATAGTACCTCTGTTACCTGCATAGGTACAGGCTCTATTCTGTTCACAGTTTCTTCGATCACCACGTATATATCTCTATACATCAAGCTATCGATCGACATCCTACAATAACACATATGTTGATTAGTACATAACACACAATAGTATAAGCACAAATCACATTTAATTTATTTAGGGTTACTTTCCATCTTTTAAATCTTTCGGTACCGAGTTTCCTCAATACCTTATTAACTCATTCAACTGAAGTAAAGCTTGAGTTTACTTCCTTCAGACTTTTCTTCCTAAACGAGGTTATTAGCCTAAGGTTCTTCCCCCCTTAAGTTTTATAACCTAAAGCTTTGATACCAACTTGTGATGCCCCAAAATCCGGGTATCTTCCAACCCGACAGATGGTGTTACACGATACTCATAACTGTATATTCATTCTATTAAAACGACATCAAAATGTGTGTATCAACGACATTTTTATTACATTAATAAAATTACATCCCGTTCCCAGGTTCAAAAACTATTACATTCTTTGTTTATCATTCTATAATATATACAACTTACTAGTTTATTACAAGGTAAACTAATCGTTCAGCTTCGTCTTGCCTCTATCCTTGTCAGATCTCTCGGTTCGTTCGGTCCTAGCTGCATTCATATGGTTCAAGCAAGAGTGAGCATAACAAGCTCAGCAAGTACAACAATTTCTTTTAAACAACATACTTGAAACATAGGAATCGTATATCTTCAATAACTAAACAATAGTTACGAAGTACTACCGATAATTCAAATTAGCACTTATTTTCCTTCAAAACGTGTTACATTGACAATATTCAGTAAAACATCAATTCTGGCTCAAGACCATGAGCAGTGCATAATTTCTTTGAAAAGGAGAACCCAACACTAAGTCTGTAAGTCCGATATATCTTACGAGCACTTTGGTGATCAGCCCATAGTACTCTATGTTGATCAACACTACATTCATTAAACGTATGTACATTTAAGTTTTAGCAACCTCGCGTGCCCATCGAATAATCGATGAAAACTGCATTTGTTTATCCATACTCAGACTTACCTTGAATCCAAACCAAACAATTGGCGTAGGATAGCGTTAGCAATTCTATATTGAAAGACTTGTAAATAAATTAATCAAATCTTCAAGATTAGTCTAGCCGAGATAAAATTTGCATCGACCCTTTAGTAAAACAGTTCATGCTTCTCATAACATGAATCACAGAAAACTTTGCTAATACGAAGGTTAGACAAGCGATAAGAAAAACTTGCCTTCAGCGTCTGCTGCAGTATAATAACTTTTCCTTTCAGTCTTTATGGTCTCTACAACACATAACCACATAACATACCACATTAGGTCATGAATGAACATACACGGTTCCTAATGAATCTTACCCTTCATCTCAATCTAATCATATATTAGATTTGTTACTATTGGTTCCGGCTTGCCATTATATTTTACATTATTCTTACCAACTTCTTTCTCTTCTATATCTTATGTAGATTTACTTCATTAATACAACTCGTTTCGAGTTAATCATCCTTCCTCACGGCTTACTAACATCCTTAAGTTATTAATCGAAACTCGATCGTCATTTGTTAAGTACACTTTATTGCATACCGTTTACGTTCACGTATTACTTAACAACTTTTAGTTGTAACTCTTAACGTTATAGGCCTTATCATTATTGAATACGATTCACATTCCTTATACTTTACGTTCGTCGTTTAACTACTCATTAAACAACATTAAATTCCTAAAGTCATCACTATAACAGTGATTTAGGAAAGGTCTTATCATGTTCATTAAGTAATTACATAACCCATACTGGTATTGCAAACCATTGGATTCATAATCAACTTGGTCAACAAATTTCTATGGTCGGCTTAACACATTACATTTTTCTCATTACGTTCATCTTCAATTGATTATTAACCTTTAATCAGCATACATTAAGTATCTAACAATGCTTTAACAATATTATATTTACACCTTAGTTCATTACTAATGAGTTATCTTTCATTCTATACTTATAAACATTCTCGCGTCGCGGCACCACACTTAGCTCTTCATCTCACACCGCGCCGCGAGTTTGAAGTAGGCAAGCCCCTGACTCGGCACTGCGATGCCACTAATTGACCTTGGGTTGGCGCCGCGGTGCCAACTCTGTGCCTCAGCTAGTTTGCAAAATTTAAAAATTTTATAAAACTCCCGGACTCATAACTTCTTCGTTATAAGTCCAAATTGGCTCGTTCAAAAGCCTACGGTTCAAAAATTATATACTCTACACATTAATGCAAGAATTATATCTATTTGACTTTGTTTGCTAAAAATTCACCTATTAGTTCATTTTTAACAAAAACGATATACGTTCGTGAACGTTCAACGCTCGTTTCTTCGTTCTAAGTCAGAATCCGGTCATTTTAGAGTTCGCAACTCTATAATTCCAAATATGACTTATCTCCATTGAAAACCAATGTTTCCAAGCTCAATATCAAAATTCGACTTCCATTCTGAGAATTTCACGAATTCTACAATTATCGTCCAAACTTGTAAATTTCGCATTAACTTCATTTCTTATGATTTGTTCATCATTTTAAATGGATTCAATCCATCATAATAACATCTTGACATACATACTTCATTTACTTATTGACATGATAAGTTATTACTTGTTCTTCATTAGTCTATAACTTGTAAAAGTATGAACTACTTATGAATTCACTTTGCATGACTTATCATAGCTTAAATCTTTTAACCATCATCCTTACTTCTTATTATCATACAACCTTATTATGGTACACATATGAGTAGTTCATATAATCTTTTTATAAATTCATAACTTAATTAAGTTTAAATTACTTATTCATGACTTATATGGCTTAAGTTCATTGATTAATCATTCTTATCATTTCTCAGCATACATGTTCAACCACTACCCCCTTCTCTAACAATTGAAGAGAAAGAGAATTATGGTTTAAGTTCTTACCTATGAAGATCACTTGGTTAATCTTTAATCTCTTTCTTGTTTCTTGAATTCTCAAAGGCTAACTTGTTCAAACCTTTTTAGCTTATTCTCACTTATTCTCTCTAACCAATAAGCTATGAGTTATTTGATGAAAATCTAACAACTAACAAATGAGCTAGCAAGCTTCCTATTTATAGGACTTCCTAAGTTAGGGTATAATGGTCATAAAGCCACTCCACCTCCTTAATCACCTCCTTACTATTCATTACCTAGCTATTTAAGTAAACTTGGCCACCACACTTACTTAGCTCTTAAGTATACTTGCTTAGCACATCGCTTATCCTTTGCTTGCTCATCATATTAATTACTTGGCCATCACAACACTTAGCCATTAAGTTTACTTAATCATCACATATAAGCACTTTGCTTGTTCATCACACATAAGCACTTTACTTAGCCTTTAAGTTACTTAACTTATTCTTTGCTTAACCCTTCAGTTTACTTGTTCATCACACAAAGTTCTTGATCACCAATTCACCCATATGATCATGGGTTGCCCCATGGATCCTCCTAATCCATTGGATTCTTACTTTGGGCTTGAGGTTTAATTAACCTTACTTATACATTGGGCTTGCATTAATAATTCTTTGGGCTGTAACATTAATTCATATTGGGCTTTATTATTATCCCAATTGGATATTATAATTTTCTACACAATTCAACAAGTCCATTATATTTGGCTTAAAGACTTTTAACGTATAATTTACGTATTAATCTCGTATTCTAACTTGTATACTTATTTAGTATACGACATTCCATCATTCATACATGCTCGTATAATACCTCGTATTATACTCGTAGTCATTACCTTGTACAATACTTACGTATTATACAATCATTGCTTTAATTCATTATACGTATTTAAATTCTTTCTCAGAATTCATTTTCCCTAATCGTTAGATTTTAAGTCTGCAGGCGAAAAAATGTGTTTGCCATAACTAAAATATTATTGGATATTCCATCTCACCTCGATATTCTATCATTACGTATTTCTCGGAAGTTCAAAAATAATTTCCAAGCAGAAATGCGTGAATAGTATTTTTCAGAAAATTTCTCAGAAAACTTTTATTATCGTCTTGGAAATTCAAACACTTTAATTCTACCATGTAGCCAAAATACTATGACATTCCGATATATCTAGGTCATAGAACGACCTTCAATTAGCTTACTCCCATATATAATTAATTAAATTCATTTTAATCCACATAATCAAATAAAATTTTTAATTCTAAAAAATCCATATTTTCTGGGGCGTTACAGTATTTTTGTGAATATTTTGATACTTTGAGTGTTGATATACGGTGCAAGTTTACTTCAGCATTATATCTGTTATTCCTGTCAGAAGTACTGTTCTTTTGAGGTAAGGGATGTTATTTTCTTCGTAAATGATATTATTTCTTTCAATATCATTATGCCGAAATATTGGTATGAATGTTATTGTGGAATTTTTACCTTTTTATGTCGGGATTATTATTCACATATACGACACTATTCACGTATACGGCAATATTCACGAATATGGCACTGTTCACCAAAAAATAAAATTTTCTCTTCTTTGTCCCAGATGTCTATTTTTGTTACTATCTTTGATTTTATCCATGTTTTGATCTCCATCCTTGAATTTTACTCCACTATGGTATATAATGGGGTGTTTTTGAACATGGATAAACCGAATTACGAATCCTTAATATTTGTTCTTTTGTCTCACTGGATTCGTTTTCTTTAAAATATTTTTCATCATCCTCAATCCTAAATGATGATATAACTGAATATCTTTGGCCTGTAGTGCAAAGATGAATTATTTTTTGATGAATATCTTTGGCCCGTAGTGTAAAGATGAATAGGTGTTGAGATGAACATGACCAACTGATGAATATCTTTGGCTTGTAGTGCAAAGATGAATATTTGATTCAAGATATATATTGGTTGATGTTACAGAGATAAAATATTGATGATGAACTTTTAAATTCATAAATGATAGTAGATTTCATTCTCTATTTAACTCCTCTAATGAATTGTTATTTCCGTTGCGAATATTGATCTAAAACTTGTTGTCTATTATATTCTATCAGATTTTTTTTCCCTGTTGAGGACTAACGATAATTTGTTCTATATTATCTTTGTCATAATATTCTTTACTGGGCTAGTTGAGCTCACCATTTTCCTTTTTGTTCAATTTTTCTTCTCATGAAGCGAGAATATAGCGGGAAGTAGTCGGGGTGTGGAGTGATGTTCCAAGGTAGTTGTTATAGTAGTCCTCACTATTTTGTAAAATAGTATATCAATAATTATAATGAGGACTTATTTGAGTGTGGATATTGTCTAGAAGACAATATTTGTATTTAAACTCATAGTTTATGTGTTGTCATATTTTGCACGACAACTGTATTAATAAAGTTGTAGTTATTTCTGTACTATATTTTTGGCAACTCAGAATGGTTGATGTATACCTATTTTGGGGGCATCACAGTTGGTATCAGAGCTTAGGGATATAATCTCTGGCGGAGATCGGGGAATAAAACTAGGAGGGGAGAAACGAGTAAATCCTTCGCTAGTGTGTCCTACCTAAGTTTATTTGTCGGTTGGTCAGAATATAGGGATATTATGTGATATGTTAATTTCTTTAATTAACCCTTATTTTATGGAAGTAATTGAGAATGACAACTGAGAATGTTAACAATGGAGTAAATGAGACCGTGGAGACACCTTTACTCACCAATCAGGAGAATGTGCAACAAGACGACAATGTTCCTCCTGTAAACAATACCACTGATCAGACGATAAACGATGGGAAGTTTGGAAACTTTTTGTAGTTCATGCAAAATCAGACGATGGAGACTCGTGTACAAAATACAGGTGGAAATAATAGCAACGCACATTTTGTCACAGCCAAGCAGTTCAAAGAGTAGGGACCACCAGAATTCTGGGGAAAGCCGAATCCGATTAAGGCAAAAACGTGGGTCAAGCAAATTACAAAGATATTCGATGTCTTTGGATGCACAGGGGAACAGAAGGTTCCATTCACCACCTTTATGTTCCGTGGTGAGGCAGATTACATGTGGGAATCTGTGAAGCGTACCCAGCCAACCGCACTCAACATGTCTTGGAAAATATTTCAGAAACTGTTCAATGACAAGTACTTACCTGAAAGTATTCGTCATATGAAGGAAGTGGAGTTTATTAGACTGGAATAGAACAACATGACGGTGTCCCAATATAAGGAGAAGTTCACGGAGTTATCCAGGTTTGCACCTTATTTGGTGGAGAATGAGGAATGTATGACACGAATGTTTTTGAGAGGTCTGAAACCCGATATACGTTAATATCTCATTTCTCATAATTTTTTTTTATATTCAGATGTTTTCAACAAGGCTCAATTATTAGAGCGAGATAATGAGTACGTTCAATCGAGGGACCATAACCAGGGTCATACCGGTGGTAGCAGTCATCGGAACAATGATAACCAGCGGGGAAAGAAAAATACGGACAAAAACGGTAACCACTCTGGTGGTAATCATGGCCATGATAATAGAAGAAATGAGTCAGGGGGAGATTTTAAAAAGAGAAGGTATAACAATGACAATGTGAATACGTCAGCACCAGCATCAACTGTTTTTAAGGGAGGAGAACGACCACCAGTCGTATGCTATAAATGTGGAAAAGAGGGACACATCAGCCCAAACTGTCCACAACAGTTCAAGGTGTGTTATAATTGTATAATGAAAGGACATATCGCTCGAGATTGTACGGTAACAAAACTAAGTTTAGCGGGGATGGTGACTCAAAAGGTTGTCCCAGACAAGTTAAAGTCAGCAGTTCCTGGAAGAGCATTTGTTGTGATTGGCCAAAATGCAAGGAACCCGAACGAGGTGATCACGGGTAAGCTAATCATAAACTCTTGTAAAGTTTATACCTTACTGGATACCGGTTCAACCCATTCTTTTATCTCTCCTGCTTGTGCTCAACGTTTAAACTTGACTCCAGAGAAATTAGACTTTGACTTATCTGTGGAGACTCTGTTAGGAGAAACTTTCATTGCATCCACTGTTTATAAATCTTGTTTGATCCAAGTTGGCACCATCACATTACCTGTTGATCTTATCTCTTTAAAGATACTTGCATTTGATGTGATTTTATGGATTGATTGGTTAACTACTCATCATGCCAAAATTGATTGTTTTCATAAGGTTGTTAGTTTTCATATTCCTAACCAACCTGTTATGCGAATTCAAGCAACTAAACCACTAAAATCAATGACTGTCATATCAAGCAATAAATCCATTCATTTATTGAAAAACGGATGTCAAGCTTTCTTAGCCCATGTTATTGATTTGAATAAAAACACGTCAGATTTGAATAATATTCTTGTTGTTAGTAAATTTCCTGACGTATTTCCTGAAGAACTTCCTGGTCTACCCCAAGAACGTTAAGTTGAATTTTTTATTGACCTTGAACTTGGTACAAAGCCCATTTCTAAAACCCCATATCGAATAGCTCCTATTGAACTTCAGGAGTTAAAGGTCCAACTACAGGAGTTGTTGAACATCGGTTTCATTCTTCTTAGTGCATCTCCTTGGGGTGCTCCTATTTTATTCGTAAAGAAAAAAGACGGGAGTATGCGACTTTGTATTGACTATCGGGAATTGAACCATGTCACCATCAAGAATAGGTATCCGCTACCTCGCATTGATGACATGTTTGACCAGTTTTAAGGAGCACAATTCTTTTCAAAGATCGATCTTTGTTCTGGATATCATCAGTTGAAGATTAGAACTGAGGATATTCCAAAGACTGCCTTCAGAACTCTGTACGAGCATTATGAATTCTTAGTCATGTCTTTTGGATTGACTAATGCTCCTATGACTTTCATGGATATGATGAACCGAGTATTCAAGGAATATTTGGATCAATTTGTTGTTGTCTTTATTGATGGCATCCTCATATATTCCAAAAGTCGTGAAGATCATGAGCACCATTTGAAGCTGGTACTTCAAAGGCTTCGTGAAAATAAGCTATATGCCAAGCTGAAGAAATACGAATTCTGGCTTGAGGAAGTAGCATTCCTTGGGCACGTGGTGTTAAAACATGGAGTATCTGTTGACTCGGCGAATATTGAAGCAATACAAAGTTAGGAGCAACCGAAGTCGGTGATCGAAGTCCATAGCATTCTGGGCTTAGCTGGTTATTATCGGGGATTCGTGGAAGGATTTTCTTGAATCGCTACTCCATTAACTCAGCTGACTCAAAAAGATACAAAATTTAAATGGAGCGAGGAATCTGAGAAAGGTTTCCAAGAACTCAAGAGGAGACTCATTTTGGCACATGTTCTGACCATACTATCCTTGAAAAACGAACGTGGTAACTGACACATTGAGTAGAAGATCGTATGCGGGAACGAGTGCGATATTGTCAACACAAAGGCCCATTTTGTGTGGTTTATAAAAGATGAAGATAGAATTCAAGACTCCGGGGACCCATGCGATGATGTCAAGTATACGCATAGAACCAACTTTAATCTATAAAGTTAAAGTTGCTCAAGCCACAGACCCGGAGCTGATGCATATGAAGAAGAAAGTAAAAGAAGGTGTTATCCTAGAAGCAAGAATCATGAAGAATGAATACTTCAAGTCAACTCCAGACTTTGTGTTCCTAACAATTCTGATTTGAAGTACAAGATCATGATGGAGGCACACAATACACCATTGGCAATCCATCCTGAAAGTACCAAAATGTATCGTGATCTTTGACATACATTTTGGTGGAACAATATGAAGAGAGAGATCGCAAAGTTTATCACGAGGTGTTTAACTTGTCAACGTGTAAAGGCGGAGCATCAAGTGACAAAGGGTCCATTGCAACCACTTGAGATTCCAAAATGGAAGTGGGAACAAAATACCATGGATTTCGTTATGGGTCTTCCCATGGTTCCTCAACGCATATATCCGATTTGGGTTATTGTTGATAGATTAACTAAGTCTGCTCATTTCTTGCTGATACGGAAGGCTTATTCCCTTGAAAGTCTTGCTCGTATGTACGTGGATGAGATTCTGAGGTTTCATGGCATGCCAGTATCCATAGTTTTGGATCGTGACCCAAGATTCCCTTCACGATTTTGGGTTAGCTTGCAGAAAGATATGGGCACGAATTTACGATTCAGTTCGACATACCATCCTCAAACGGACGAACAATCAGAGAGGACTATTCAAACTCTTGAGGATCTATTAAGACTCTGTGTCCTATACTTCAAAGGGAGTTGGGATAAGTACTTGCTATTGGTGGAATTCTCCTACAGCAACAATTATCAGGCAAGTATAGGTGTGGGTCCATTTAAAGCAGTGTATGAACAAAAGTGTCGCTCTCCAGTATGTTGGGATGAGGTGAGTGAAGTAACTTTTTCGGGACCAGAGTTGGTACATACAACTACAGAAAAGATCCAAATGATCCGACAACGTATACAAACGGCACAGGATCGACAAAAGAGTTATGTGAATCTTCATCGAAAGGAATTGGAATTTAGTATTGGGAATCATATATTGTTATATGTTAATCCATGGTAGGGAGT
This sequence comes from Panax japonicus, assembly GCA_020205505.1. Lineage (NCBI taxonomy): Eukaryota > Viridiplantae > Streptophyta > Magnoliopsida > Apiales > Araliaceae > Panax > Panax japonicus. The sequence goes on from CM035110.1 coordinate 50,133,860, forward strand.
TACAAGATTTGGGAAAAGAGGAAAGCTCAATCCACGATTTATTGGTCCATTTTAGATTCTTAACCGAGTAGGAAATGTGGACTATAGACTAACGTTACCTCCAAACATGTGTCATGTTCATAATGTTTTTCACGTCTCTGTGCTTCGTAAATATGTGAAAGACCCGAACCACATTATTGAGTTAGAACCAGATGAAATAGCCAAAGATTTAACATACGAGGAGGTACATGTCATGATCTTGGATAGGAAAGAGCTTGTCCTACACACAAAAATCATACCACAAGTCAAGGTTTTGTGGAGGAACCATGCTATTGAGGAAATGACCTGGGAGTTGGAAACGAAAATGAAAGTGAGGTATCCTCACCTTTTCGAAACACCTGGTACGTACGTCAATTTCGAAGATGAAATTTCATAAGGAGGGGAGGTTGTAAGACCCCAGCGTATTATAAATGAAATTAAATTTCCTCTATTTATTATTTTGAAATAGTAAGGGTTGATTTGATTAATGTGGTTAGTTATGGGTAAAATGCGCAAATATCTTAAATAAGCAAATGGTTATAAAATATTCATTATTGTTGGGGAATATTCGTTTGGTCGTGGAATATTCTTGTTGTCGGGGAATATTCGTACGACGGTACAGCCTTTTGTGAGCCCCATAATAGAAAGCGATTGGATGAAGAAAACGACAAGTATGAGTTCTTATAAATAACAGCGTAGTTTTTACCGTTAACGCTGTTGGAATACCCGGTGGTTAAAACACAGTAATACGCGGTGTTGCACAGTAGCACACGGTATTGCACCAGTTATTGATTTTTACGTAAGAAGACACTACTCAATAATTATTACAGTAATTATTGTTTCATATTTTATTTTATTGATTCAATAATTGCTATGTTAATATTTTATATTATTGTTGTTCAATAATTGTCATTGCACAATATTTCTCATTATCAGATCAATAATTCACATTATTTGAATAATATTATTAGATAGCATTATTGGCAATGTCTAGAAAGTTCTATCGAGGAAAGGGGTTAGGTCATCTAATTGCGCGCCAGTAAGGAGAAATCATTATCAAAAAACCCCTCTTTCTTGGGAACAACTTGGTTGTCATTTATGTAATTCTGTAATATTATTTGTGAATAATTAATTATTGATTTATATGATAAGAAAAATATTTATTTATGTGGATATAAATGGAGGAATTTTTAGAAAAGTGACAATTGTTAAAAATTGATATTTTATCTTTTCTGATAAAATAATTCATTTAAATATATTATTATATTATAATAATATAATAATGGTGATGTTTTTATAATGAATGTGTGATATATGAATAAATGAGGAGGACGGGTATTTTTGTTACAATAAATGTTAAAAACATGTTAAACATGTTGGTGGGCCCCATTTTTGACTGAACTTTGATTATAGCCTGTAAAATCGTCCATATGTGGATTTCAATCAATTTTTGTTTGGAATTTAGAAAAACTTAAAGCTACAAAGTTTTAGAGAATTGAATTTTCTATAGAATGGACATATGATTTGAATTTTTCTGATAAAAAGGCAATTTATTATGAATTATTGAAGTTCTAGAATAATTGATTTTTGAAGTTTTAAATATTTTTTTAAAGAAAAACATTTTTTTTTCATTTTAGTGGGCCCCACTTGTGTGGTAAATGTGCTGAAATCAGATTTCTAATGGTGCGTATGATTTTTTTATATAAATATATTATTTTATTAAATTTCCTGCTTTGGTGTTCTAAGTCTTTTCCTATAAATAGGGTGCTTAGGTTAGAATTGAAAATCACACCAGAAAATGAAGTTTTCTCTCTCTATATTATCGAGCGTATTTTTGTGAGTATTTTGATACTTTGAGTGTTGATATACGGTACAAGTTTCCTTCAGCATTATATCCGATATTCCAGTCAGAAGTACTATTCTTTTGAGATAAGGGATGTTATTTTCTTTGTAAATGATATTATTTCTTTCAATATCATTATGCCAAAATATTGACATGAGATTTATTGTGGAATTTCTACCTTTTTGTGTTGGGATTACTATTCACATATACGGCACTATTCACGAACACGGCACTATTCACGAATACGGCACTATTCAGCGAAAAATGAAATTTTCTCTTCTTTGTCCCAGATGTCTATTTTTGATACTATTTTTGATTGTATCCATGTTTTGATCTTCATTCTTGAATTTTACTCCACTATGGTATATTATGGGGTATTTTTGAACATGGATAAACCGAATTACAAATCCTTAATATTTGTTCTTTTGTCTCACTGGATTCGTTTTCTTTAAAATATTTTTCATCATCCTCAATCCTAAATGATGATATAACTGAATATCTTTGACCTGTAGTGCAAAGATGAATGATTTCCTGATGAATATCTTTGGCCCGTAGTGGAAAGATGAACAGGTGTTGAGATGAACATGACCAACTGATGAATATCTTTGCCCTATAGTGCAAAGATGAATATTTGATTCAAGATGTATATTGATTGATGTTATATGGATAAAATATTGATGATGGACTTTTAAATTCATAGATGATAGTAGATTTCATTCTCTACTTTAACTTCTCTAATGAATTATTATTTCCGTTGCGAATATTGATCTGAAACTTGTTGTCAATTATATTCTATCAGATTTTTTTCCTATTGAGGACTAACGATAATTTGTTCTATATTATCTTAGTCATAATATTCGTTACTGGGCTAGTTGAGCTCACCCTTTTCCTTTTTGTTCCATTTTTCTTCTCAGGAAGCGAGAATATAGCGGAAAGTAGTCGGGGTGTGGAGTGATGTTCCAAGGCAGTTGTTATAGTAGTCCTCACTATTTTGTAAAATAGTGTATCAATAATTGTAATGAGAACTTATTTAAGTGTGGATGTTTTCTAGAAGACAATATTTGTATTTAAACTCACAGTTTATGTGTTGTCGTATTTTGCATGACAACTTAATTAATAAATTTGTAGTTATTTCTGTACCATATTTTTGGCTACTCAGAATAGGTGATGTATACCTATTTTGGGGGCGTCACAATTCACCACATGAAAGAGGTGAAATTCATCAAATTGGAGGAAAACAATATGACCGTGTCGCAGTACGAGGTAAAGTTTGCGGAGTTATCCCGGTTTGCATCTCATTTGGTAGATAATGAGGAGCGAATGACGCGAATGTTTCTAAGAGGTTTGAAACCTAAAATATGTCAATACCTCATTTCTCACAAACTTTATTTATATTCAGATGTTGTAAATAGGGCTCAGTTAGTGGAGCGCGATAATGAGTCAGCCCACTCAAAAGGCAACGACCAACAACACGATAATAATCGTACGGGTGGCAACAGCCACCGGAACAACAATAACCATCGTGAAGGAAATTTTCAAGCAAGAAATGGTAACCACTTCGGTGGTAATCATGGCCAAGATAATAAGAAAGGTGAACTAAGTGAGAACAACTTTAAGAAGAGAAGATTCAACAATGACGGAAAGACATCAATAGCAACACCGATACCCGTTTCAAAGGAAGAAGAACGACCACCGGTCGTAGGTTTCAAATGCGGACAGGATGGACACATCCGTTGAAACTGTACACAGCAACCCAAAGCATGTTTCAATTGTGGAAGAGAATGTCACCTAGCTCGATTTTTGTTGTGTAATGAAGTCAAGTCCAACTGGGATGGTGACGCCAAAGGATGTCCTGGACAAGTCAAAGCCGGTATGTAAGACCCCAAATTTTACGAAATGAAAGTATTCAATTTTTATAATTATTATTCTATTTAGTAAATGGTTAACTTGATAAAAGTATAGTAATACGCGTAGTTGCATAGTAGCACACGATATTGATTATTTATGCTTATGTGAGAAGTCACTCAGTTATACTCAATTATTGTTACAATAATTGTTGTATCATATCTCTCATATTATTGATTCAATTATTGTCACAATATCATCTGCATAATATTTTATATATTATTAAATTAATATTTGAGATGAAAAAGTTATTCATATTATTATTTATAATATTGACAATGTCTAGAAGTTCTATCAATGAGTGGTTTGGTCACCTAATTGCGCGCCAATAAGGAGAAATCCTTATCGGAAAGTCATCTCTTTCCTGGGAACGACCTGGTTGTTAAATATTGTAAGTTATAATATTAATGATGAATGTTATTAAAAATTGAATTTGATTTAGGAGTTGAATTTGAAGACGTGGACGTGATATTTGAGTCCGGAACGATGAAATTAGTAGAAATAGACTATAAACACAAAATTTTTTGGGGTTAACTTTTTGGTTAAAAAAGTTAATAGTTGACTTTTTTGGAAAAAGTCAAACTTCAAAAATAAAATTTTTGAGACAAATATTTCCATTGTGTTGGGATTGTTAGTGTTAGTGAAAATCGACATTTATTTCGATAATAATTGATGTCTGGAAGTTATACTAACCAGTCGGGTAATTAATCAGATAATTGAGCAATTAATTGCTATTAATTCACATGATTATAATTATGTGCTCACATGTGTGTACTATTAATTCATATTCTTGTCCTATTAGGGGAGTTGGTGCAAGATTGATAATACTTGCATGACTAAGTTAAAAATGGAGGTATAAATGGAGGTACTATACTATAATTCGTATTTTCACATGATTATAACTATTGATTCACATGATTGAACTATTGATTCACATTATTTACTATTAGGGGAGGTGGTGCAAGTTTGATAATACTTATAAGACTAAATTAAAAATGAAAGAAAAATTGAAGGTATTGTACTATAATATTTCGAGCCCCAAAATGTGCAATTATCGAAACTATATTTTTCTATAATTAGAAGCTCATTCTTCCTTCATTTCTCACTAATTCACTAAAGCTATAGAGCAATTATTATAGAGAAAAATTATAGAGAGAAAGAAGAAGAGAAGTCTGCTACCTCACTATTCTAATATCCAGTATTTCTAAGGTAAGGGGTATTATTTCTTTCGTATTCATGAAGAGAGCTATTGTTATTCCATTCCTTATTATTCTGTTGGAATAACCTATATACGCGGACTATCGTATACATGGTGAAATTCTTCTGTTATTCCATTCTTTATTATTATGTTGGAATATTATGTCTGTGCGGATTACGCGTGACCTGGTTCCATTCTTTATTATTCTATTGGAATAACTTGTCTGTGCGGTCTATCGCATTATGGTGAATTCTGTTGTTATTCTATTTTTTATTATTCTGTTGAAATATCTTGTCTGTACGGATTACGCATGACCTAGTTCCATTCTTTATTATTATGTTGGAATATCCTATCTGTGCGGATTACGCATGACCTGGTTCCATTCTTTATTATTCTGTTAGAATAACCTGTCTGTGTCGTCTATCGCATGCCTGATGAATTATGTTGTTATTCCATTCTTTATTATTCTGTTGGAATATCCTGTCTGTGCGGTTTACGCATTACCTGGTTCCATTCTTTATTATTCTGTTGGAATATCCTGTCTGTGCGGATTACGCATGACCTGGTTCTATTCTTTATTATTCTGTTGGGTAACCTATATGTGCGGTCTATCGCATGCATGGTGAATTCTTCTGTTATTCCATTCTTTATTATTCTATTGGAATAACCTGTCTATGTGGATTAACGCATGCATGGTGAATGATCCTTTGTATTCATTCCTTATTAAATTATGGAAATGATCTGTCTACGTGGATTACCACATGGCGGGTGAAAATCCATTTGCAGTTTCGTAATTTATCTGACCCTCAAAAATTTTGGAAAAGTTAAAATGATAATTTGATGAGTTTTCTAGATTCTGTCCAAAAATGGTGATATTTGGATGTATAAATTAGGAGTTATGAATTTTATGGAAAAAGACTATTTTAAATGTAAACCCTTTTAACTAATTATGCTTACATCCAAAATTGGTAAAATTTTTATTGGGAGTACATGTATATAACAGAAGTATACCCTGTAAATTTTAGAATTTTTGGACAAAAGTACAATTTATGATAAATGTCTAAATATTCGGCAGTTTTGGCCATATGAAAAATAGTAAAAGAATTTTAAAAATTTTGAGAAAATATATGTTCAATGTGGGGACTATATTCTGCTAAATCCTAGAAAAGAAATATTTTTGGGACTGATTTGATATTTTTCATGAAAATGAACTAATTATGAGTAAATGAATTAAATATGTTATGTGAAGTAACAAAATTGGAAAATAGGATTCTATGGCTTGGGAATCCTATATAGGGTATATATAGATTTTTGATGAGGAATTTGATCATTGGTGATGAAATCTTATGAGTATGACATTTTTGAATGATTAAATACATTATTCGGTAAACTGTAAACAATTGAAATAAATTATTTATAAGTTTAAGAAGTGATTAAAATATTTTTATAATATTAATAATATTAAATTATGAGTTTATTAAGTGATTGATAATATTTGGATAAATTTAAAGTCTTTAATATTTATCCTTATTTTGGATATTTTAATGCTTATATCATTGTCATCATCCTCATATTTATATTGTGATGAAAGTCATCTTTGGCTTACGTGCAAAGATGGACCGTTGATTATTTGTTTTATAGTTGTGTATATCTTTGGCTTACGTTGAAAGATGGACTGATGATTATTGGTTTTATAGTTGTATATCTTTGGCTTACGTGCATTGATGGACAGTTGTTGGTAGGATTATAACCAGGGATTATTCATTATAATCATGACCATTGTTGAAAACACGAATATCCTTGGCCCGTATTGCATGGATAATTCGTGGTCGTAATACTAATGAATATCCTTGGTCGTAGAGCAGGGATGATTCGATGATGTGGATTAATTATTAAGCTGAGTATCAGCGATAACATATTGATAATACACTTTTAATTCGTAGAAGATAGTAGATATCATGATTTACTTGACTCTTTTATAATACAGTTGTATGTCTTTAGCTTGTAGAGCAAAGATGAATTATCAATGAATATCTTTGGCCCGTACTGCAAAGATGAATTTATTAGTATGATTATGAACAAGAATTGTTATTTGGTATAACCATGATTTTTGATGTTTTAGGTAAAGATAGGTGATGAAAATTATCTTCATCCTGGGTGCGAAGAGGAATTTAGAATCACAATTATGATTATGAGTTATTCACATGATTGTGGATAGGAATTATTGATTGATGTTACAGGGATAAAACATTATTGGTGGACTTTTAACATGGAGAAGATAATAGACCCTATGGTCTATTTGACACTTCTAATGGATTGCTCGTTCCGCTGCAACTATGGTTGAAAAGTTTTATCATCTACCATATGTTCTAAATCTCTAATTTATTACTGATAAAGGCTATTGATGATATAAATTATCTTTAGTAATGATATTCTCTACTGGGCTAGTTGTGTTCATCCTTTTTACTTCACAATTCTTTTCAGGTAATAAAAATGTAGTTGGGTCAAGCAGGGGTAACAGGAGAATAGAACGGTGGTCTATAGCTGTTGAGGTTCTCCCTAAATAGTATGAAAATAATTTTATTAAGAACTTTAGATAAGTGTGTCGTATTGTATACGTCATTTGATATTTAATTTTTGTGAACAGAATAGGGTGAGATGAACCCAACTTTGGAAGGGTGTTTTACCACTATCATACAAGATGTCTAATGACATACAACCTCGTGTTATCATAAGACAGGGTTATGCACATCCACTTGCTGAGTATATCTACGAGCACTACTTATATAATCTTGGAGTTTATTTGAAATATAATTCTCACTTGGAGACAACGGAGATAATTATATGTCAAGAGAAGACTCACCATTGGAAAGAAGATGATAGCGATCTTCTTGTTTTTCTTTGGGGACTATTGGGTTAACCAAGGATAATTATGTGGACATATGATATCTATCATAACCTAGACGCATGGCCTCCCATGTATGAAGGTTTCCTTGAGCATTTCCCAAAGATTTTAATTTCTAAAACAGTTATTGACTGTACTTTTATGTAAGGTACCATTGTAAGGTTGTGGTCAAGGCACCATGAGAGTTACATACATTTGTATTAAAACTCATAGTTTAACTGTGGTCGTATTCTGCACGACAATTCAACAGTTGTATAAATGAAGTTTGTATTTGATTTTTATAGTATGATATCTGGCTACTTAGAATGGGTCGTGTGGACCTATTTTGGAGGCATCATGTTGCCTAATTTTTTAATAGCACTTTACCACGCAAGTATACGCGTTCAATTGTAATATTCAGCAAACAAGGATATCGTTCCCACGAGGAAATAGACTAATATTTATCAATTACTAACTCTAATGCAATTAATCCTATTTTAAACTAAGAAAATTTTGTTTATGATTTGAAAATTTAAACTTAACAAACTAATAATTAAAACCAAAATTTCACAAGAATAACTGCAGATTCAACAGGTTAAGATTACAACTTCCCTTGGTATTTTATTTAAACTAACTTACTTCCCATTTAAAATAAATCAATTAATATGAATTGTTATCCAAGAATGCTTATAAATATTCACGCACTTCTTCCAAAGACACGTGAACAAATCCTCCTAAATCCAATCTTTAAGATGCAGAATTACAAGGAACACCCCAGTTAATCAACTCACTATATTCCTATGTGAATCAAGTTAATTAGGGTTTACGCACAAATTCTTTCAATGGATACAAAAGACACATAGGTATATTCCTATCCTACATGCTAATCATATTAACCCTATTCAGATTATATGAACAAATGTTATTATATCCAGATCTCAATCTATACTCCATCTTCCAATTTCATATAGATTATCACAGTAATTGTTGGCCAAACAATTAATCAATAAACATAAGATATAATAAACAATTCAATAAAAACTAACTTTCATTCAATGGGAAGCTTGCAATTTAAACTACATACCAAGTTCCGTTGCAATCTTAATTAAAATTTAGTTCATGATAATAATAAAGAAAAACATAATCCAGATAAATAATCCAAACATCCCAGATAGTTACAAAAGATAAAACTAGAGAAGAGAAGAAAAAACTCTGAATTTGCTCCAATACTCTCTCTTAGGTCTTCAGCCTTTTGCAATTCTCCTTTGTGTTTTTCTTCCTTGTTCTCTCTGCAAATCTCTTGAAGAATTGATTGATTCTTTGCAAAATTCGTCCCCCTTGCCTTTTATAGAGTCCTCTCCTACTTGTATTGGTCTCAGCCCTCATTCAGACTCCTATTTGGCTTCAAAAACCCACTTGACAGCTGAAAAACGCAACTTTCTACGCACTAGAGCGCCTAGGCGCTCAACATAGGCTAATTCCAAGCGCCTAGGCGCTTGGCCAGGACCACATATTTACAGAAATGCCACTCAGCTTTAATTTTCATGATTTTTAACCTTTTTCTTCCCTGAAATGACCAATTTGTCCCTCCAGCTCCAACTTACAACAAATAAACATAAAACACATAAAAAGATCCTAAAAAACTATTAAATATAACAATAATCAAGTTTAATAATATCAGATTCATAGGTATAAAACCTACTCATCAAATACCCCCAAACTTAACCAATTGTTTGTCCCCAAGCAACACAACACAATGCAATAGCTAAATATGCAATGCAAATGCAGCTATCTAAATGCCTACATTCCAGCAGTCAAACAGAACAAAATCTATTCATCAAGCCTCAGAGAAATCACAATAAACATGATAGTACATCATATCAAAACAGATTAATAATTTTCTCGTCAATCATCAAATCTTAACCTGTTATTATTGATATAGTGTGTGTGTGCTTAACATCCATGCTAACTGATATGATGCTAAATACAACACATAATAAATCTCTTTAAAGGAATCATACAGTGTAAACTCACAAAATTCACGAACCAGCAAAAACCAACTAAAGACAAATATCCACCAAAATTTAAGAGTCCAATCCGGGATACTTATGCTTTTTTTTTTCTTTACGGGGGCTTTTTGCTCTTTTCTCGTTTTATTATTTTTGTTTTTTTTTTTCATATATATACATATATATATTTTTTAACCATGACTGTGCAATGTCTCATTCCATTAGGCTAACAGTGCTACCCCTTAGCGAGCTTTCGACCAACGACTCCCAGACCATATAAGACCTTAGGGCGCTAGGTTTTAAGATACCCCTACGGGCGTACTTGCTCAAGTAACAAAGGCCCCAAAACAAAACTAGTCACGGTATTATTTTTCTTTTTCTTTTTTTTTCTTTTTTTTTAAGCTTATATATCCCAAATTTTTCCCCCAAACTTAAGTTTTTATCTAAATTCAGTCATCTTCGCCTATTCATGTCTTTCATTCATTCAAACTAGCATTATCCTCTAGAAGTCCATTATGTGTCAATTTAAACTCAATCAGTCAACATGGTTGTTTTTACTGTGTTATCCTTATTATATCAGTTTCAAACAGGTAAAGATTCAAATCATGACAATAAATCACATTAAAGTCTTAACAGACAATACTATACTTGTCTACTCAATTCCAAACTCATCACTGGCTAAAACAGACTTAAACTATCTAACAGCTGGAAACATGCAAAAACTACAAATATTTTTTTTTTTATTTTTTTTTTATATGAATGCAAACTACATGAAAAACTATTAACTAAATACTATATGAATGCACTAGATGAAAACTACATGCATAAACTGAAGCTGGACAATTACACCCCCAAACTTAACTTATGCAATGTCCTCATTGTATATAAGAAACAAAAATTAAGAAATTAAGCATTGAGGACTTCCCTGAAAGAAAGAAGCCTTATTCCTCGTCAGAATCCTCTTCCTCTTCTTCTTCCTCTTCTTATTCATCCGGGGGGTATGCAGACAATGGTGGAAATTGGTAGGGAGCGGCACCTAGATTCATGCGGGCAAACATTTCAAGGAATGCGGTACTAAAATTCTGATACACCTCCGTTTGCCTCTGAGCTAAACTACCCAGATTTCTTTCCATTCGGTCAAAACCTTCCTGAACTCGAGTAGCCACCATGTCGATCCTTCGAGTTTGATTTCTCAAATCCCGACGGATATCTTCATAAAAATTTGGTGGTTGCTCAGAACTTCCAGCTGCAGGAGGATTCTCGTGAAATTGGTGACTAGGCTCGGGCGGAGCAATAATGAATCCTAATCCTCTCGGGTGTGGTATCCCCCCACCCCATACCTTGTACTTCTTAATAAGCGAGTGGTCAATTGCAGCTAAAGGAGGCTGTATAGCTTCCTCGGCATCCCATTTCACCCCAGCTTGTTGCCATAGTCCTGTGATCAAAGATGGGTGTGGTAATCCACCTGAGGTCCCTCCTCTAATTGCTTTGTCAATGGAATCATGAATAACTTGGCCCACATCTATAATTTTTCCTGATGCAATGCAGAAAAGCAGTGCTGCCCTTTGATTTACAACATCACTCATATGCCTACATGGCATCATCTTGGCACAAATAAATGCATGCCATGCTTTCCCATAATTGCTTAGTTTGGATGCGGGGAACAACACAGCTTCTTGTTGATCTGTTAATTTCCATGTCGTTCCAGGTACACACAAGGCTTGAATAATCTCACTGTAGTCTAGCTCGTGTTGTAGATATTGCATGTATCCATTGTTGGGTATCGTGTTCAAACCATAATAAGCATTTATTGACCCAAAACTAACCTCCACTGATTTTCCTCGAACCCAAATTACGTTACCCACGTGATCTATTGCATTTGCGTAGAATTCCTTAACAATCTTAACAACAGATGCATCCGGTTGGGCTGTAAAGTTCACCCATTTTCTACTCCCAATCATCTGTAATAATTCCCCATCTTCTATATCGGGCAATAATCCACGCTCGGGAATTAGTGCTTTATTAGAAAGAACATTGTAATATCTGTCGGACGCTTTAGCACTTGTAAATCTCTTTTTGTCATACTTTTGCGAAGTGCCCGAAGTCTCTCCTCTTTGTCTCTTACTAGCCATAGTTTATGTACTAAATTCTTGCTAACCCAAATGATACTCAATGACTTAGGAGAGCCAAAATCCTCTTTGTGACAAACTATCAAACACTTGGTGTGCACAGATTTGGAACACTATTGGTGTGCACTCCCCCAAACTTAATTTTCACCAATTTTGTTTTTTGCAATTACTAAACACACTATACATCCAAGGCAATTCAAGCAATAATTAAGATTACCCAAACCCAATCAAGCCAATACAATGATAGAAACTAGCTTCAAAGTACTAACCTAACTATTATCCAAGTGAATCCAAATAATTTGCAATAAAACCTTGTGTACTTACTTGGGTATAGCCAAATATGATGTTCAAACAAAGTTGGATGAGCAATTTGAGCTTTGAACCTTTACTTTAAGTAGATGTGGCTTGGATGCAAGTGGAATCCCGAATTGGTGAAGAAGGATGATAATATGGAACTTGTTGCCAAAGTTTGGGTAGAGATATAGTGTTTGATTAGGATTTGGAAGAGAAAGATTGGTTGTTTAGGCTAGATTAGATGAGGGTTTAGAGTTTTGGAGGGTTAGAGATGGAGTAGGAGAGTAAGAGAGTCTTTGATTTGGAATGGGAGAGGTTTAGCCCGAATTTGGGGCTTTTATTTTATTTTTTTTTTACATTGGAGCGCCTAGGCGCTGGTGTGTGTGATGTTTGGAGCGCCTAGGCGGTGGCTTGCAGAATCCTTGGACGTGTGGAGCGCCTAGGCGCTTGGTTTGTGCCTGTCTGAAGCACCTAGGCGCTTGGGCTGCTTCACAGGTACTGACTTTGAGCGCCTAGGCGCTTGGTTTGTGCCTGTCTGGAGCGCCTAGGCGCTTGGGCTGCTTTCCAACATTTTCTGCAATGACGTCCTTTGGGAAAATGGCCATAACTTTTTCGTCCGAACTCCGATTTAGATGATTCAAGATGTTCTGGAAAGAGTAAAAGTAGATCTACAACTTTCATTCTTGAAGTTTCACGAAATAATATCCGGAGCTATGGTCAAATTGGCTCTGAAGTGACTTCTTTGTAAATGGCAAACCGAAAACGCGAATCTAGCCACTCCAAACGTCGATCCATGTAACTTTTGTCCCAAACCTCGTCAAATATCCCCAATCTTAAACTTGTACGTGTTTTCCTTTCCTGCAATCAATTGAATCTCAGTTAGAGAACAAGGTATGCAACAAATCCTTAACTAGCAAAGTTTAACCACTAAATAAACTAATGGTAAAGTAAATTAATAAGAGGAAAAATATCAAATAACAATAAAACTTCCTGGGTTGCCTCCCAGTTAGCGCTTGGTTTATAGTCTTCAGCCTGACTTTCTCCTTTGTTCTAATCGGCAAGGTTGACCGATGTCTTTTCACGATCAAAACAACCCCCATAGTAGTGCTTCAATCTTTGACCGTTGACTTTAAAATTACGTTTTGAATACGGGTCTTCCACTTCTACAGCTCCATGAGGATAGACTTTTGAAATTATAAATGGCCCAGACCATCGAGATTTCAATTTTCCAGGAAACAGTTTAAGCCTCGAATTGTATAATAACACAGTTTGACCTGCTTCAAACTTTCTTTCCAGAATTTTCTCATCATGCCATCTTTTAACCTTTTCTTTATATAACTTCGCGTTCTCATACGATTGGAGTCTGAATTCATCCATTTGATTCAATTGTAAGAGGCGCTTCTCTCCCGCAGCAAATATATCAAGGTTTAACTTTCGAATTGCCCAATAAGCACTGTGTTCGAGTTCAACTGGAAGATGGCATGCCTTCCCATAAACTAACCTATACGGAGACATCCCTATCGGAGTTTTGTAAGCTGTACGGTATGCCCATAGAGCATCGTCCAACTTGCTAGACCAATCTTTCCGACTAGGATTCACTATCTTCTCGAGGATTCGTTTCACTTCTCGGTTAGATACCTCGGCTTGACCACTTGTTTGTGGATGGTAAGCAGTAGCTATCTTATGAGTGACTCCATATTTAGCAAGGATAGCTGAAAACTGCTTATTACAGAAATGTGTTCCTTCATCACTAATGATTGCGCGAGGAGTGCCGAATCTAGAGAAAATGTTCTTCCGAATGAACTTAATCACAACCTTCGCGTCATTGGTAGGTGATGCTATAGCTTCTACCCACTTCGAAACGTAGTCCACCGCTAGAAGTATATAGGAGTTACAGAAAGATGGTGGAAATGGTCCCATGAAGTCAATTCCCCAAACATCAAACAATTCGACTTCCAGGATCATATTAAGTGGCATCTCGTGTCGCTTTGATATATTACCAACTCTTTGGCATCTGTCACATTTTAATGAAAACACACGGGCATCTTTGAAGAGTGTTGGCCAGAAAAATCCACATTGAAGCACTTTAGCTGCCGTTCTTTCTCCCCCAAAATGTCCACCATAGTCAGATGCATGACATTGGTATAGAATACTCTCCATTTCAACTTCCGGGATGCACCTTCTTATTACTTGATCGCCACATTGTTTAAATAAGAATGGCTCATCCCATAAATACTGTTTCACGTCATGGAGAAATTTCTTCTTCTGCTGGCTTGTCAAATCAGGCGGAAACACCTTACTGACAATGAAATTTACATAATCTGCATACCATGGTGTATCCATCCTTACCGCAAATAGCTGTTCATCCGGAAAAAATTCGTTGATCACTGTTGTGTTATTTTTCTTTAGTTCTGAATTCTCTAACCGTGATAAATGATCAGCAACCTGATTTTCTGTTCCTTTTCGGTCGCGGATCTCCAAGTCAAACTCTTGTAGCAATAATACCCATCTAATTAATCTCGGCTTCGCGTCTTTCTTTGCTATTAAGTACTTAATTGCCGAATGATCTGTAAACATAATCACATTTGTCCCAATCAAATATGAGCGAAATTTATCAAATGCATAAACAACTGCTAATAGCTCATTCTCGGTAGTGGTATAATTCAGTTGAGCATCTGTCAATGTTTTACTAGCATAGTATATAGCATGAAAAATTTTATCCTTTCGTTGGCCAAGAACTGCACCAATCGCATAGTCGCTAGCATCACACATTAATTCGAACGGTATAGTCCAATCTGGTGCTATGATTACAGGTGCGGTAACTAATTTCTTCTTTAACACATCAAAAGCTTCCAGGCATGCTTGATCAAAGTTGAATGAGACATCCTTCTCCAAAAGATTGCAAAGTGGTTTTGTGATTTTGGAGAAGTCTTTTATAAATCGTCTATAGAAACCAGCGTGTCCCAAGAAACTTCGAATACCCTTTACAGAAATTGGTGGTGGCAGGTTCTCAATGGTTTCGATTTTTGCTCTATCAACCTCAATTCTTTTTGATGATACTCGGTGACCCAAGATTATCCCTTCTTGCACCATAAAATGACATTTCTCCCAGTTCAAAACCAAATTCGTTTCCATGCACCGTTTGAGCACGAGTGTGAGATTTTCCAAACAATAATCAAACGAATCCCCAAAAACTGAAAAATCATCCATAAATACCTCAAGATTTTGTTCAACCATATCTGAAAAAATAGCCATCATACACCATTGAAACGTCGCTGGCGCATTACATAACCCAAAAGACATTCTGCGAAAAGCAAAGGTGCCATATGGGCATGTGAATGTTGTTTTCTCCTGATCCTCGGGTGCAATGGCAATTTGGTTATAGCCCGAGTATCCATCCAAGAGGCAATAATACTCGTGCCCTGCAAGCTTGTCCAACATCTGATCTATGAATGGTAGAGGAAAATGGTCTTTACGAGTGGCCTTATTCAACTTCCTGTAATCCATACACACCCGCCAACCAGTAACTGTTCGCGTTGGGATCAATTCATTCTGCTCATTCGCAACTACTGTCATTCCCCCTTTCTTTGGCACGCATTGAACCAGACTTACCCATGAGCTATCTGAGATAGGGTAGATAATTCCAGCATCCAACCATTTAATGATTTTCTTTTTAACAACTTCCTTCATGATGGGATTGAGTCTTCGTTGTTGTTCAATAGTTGGTTTCGCTTCGTCTTCTAACAAAATCTTATGCATACAAATTGATGGGCTTATCCCCTTGATATCTGCAATAGTCCATCCAAGAGCAGTCTTGTATTGTCGAAGTACCCTTAGTAGCTTTTCTTCTTGAACCTTGTCAAGTGATGCAGAAATAATGACTGGCAAGGAGGAAGAAGAACCAAGGTAGGCATACCGGAGGTGGTTAGGCAACGGCTTAAGTTCCAAGGTAAGCGGTTCCTCTACGGATGATGTCACCTTTTCATCTAGCTTTCCCCGATAATCCAGAGGTTCAAATTTTTGTAGACATCGTGTGAACTTCGGAGTTGAATCTAGCATTTGGACCCATTCTATCACCATTGAATCATCAAATAATTTTTCACTAACCAATGCGGTTTCAAGAGGGTTTTCAATCACAGATTCACCAAATACCTCTTCAGTTACTTCTTCAATTAGATCAACTCTTAAGCACTCTTCCTCTTCCTTCGGAAATTTCATAGCCTTGAAAACATTAAAAGTTACTTCTTCATCTTGAACTCTCATTGTTAACTCTCCCTTTTGTACATCAATTAATGTCCTTCCAGTGGCTAAAAACGGTCTTCCAAGGATAATGGGTATGTCTTTATCCTCTTCGTAGTCCAACACAATGAAGTCAGCTGGAAATATGAATTTGTCCACCTTCACTAATATGTCTTCCACAATGCCCCTAGGGTATGTCACTGATCTATCTGCGAGCTGTAGAGAGATATTTGTTGGCTTTGGGGCTGGTAATCCCAACTGAGTGTAGATCGAAAGTGGCATCAAGTTAATACTTGCCCCCAAATCACACAAACATCTGTTAAAGAACTGGGGCCCAATCGTGCACGGTATTGTAAAGCTGCCCGGATCCTTCAACTTCGGTGGTAACTTTCTTTGCAGAATTGCGCTACATTCTTCTGTCAATGCTACTGTTTCGAACTCCCCTAGCTTCCTCTTTCTTGCTAAAATATCTTTCATAAATTTTGCATAACTAGGCATTTGTTCTAAAGCATCTGCGAATGGAATGTTGATTTGCAGCTTTTTGAACACTTCTAAAAATTTTGAAAATTGTCTATTTAATTTCTGCTTTTGAAATCTTTAAGGAAACGGCACAGGTGGTACAACTGTTGTTTGCTTATCTTCTTGTTGTTTTGTCACAACTTTTTCCTCAGATTTACTTTCTGAATCTCCACTCTCTTGTTCACCATCCTCAGCAGAAATTACTTTCTTGTGTCCGTTCAAATCTGTAGTCAACTCCTTCCCGCTTCTGAGTGTAACTGCCTTACAGTGCTCATTTCCATCATTCCTTGGATTTTTCTCCGTATCACTAGGTAAAGAACCTGGAGTTCTAATATTCAAAGCATTAGCCATTTGCCCCATTTGATTCTCCAGATTCTTTATTGCAGCTGATTGGTTTTTCGTTGTGGTTTCCAACTGAGTTGCAAATCTTGCCAGCAATTCTTCCATTTGTGATAACTTATCAGGTTGATGAGGTTGTGGTTGTTGTTGAGTTTGTTGATGTGGCTGAAATCCAGGTGGATATGTTTGCCTTGGAGCTTGAGCATGTGACTGATTATTACTCCAAGAAAAATTCGGGTGGTTTCTCACTCCTAAGTTGTAGTTGTTTGAATAACTGCCCTGCTGCCTGTTATAATTGGAAACAAAATGGACTGATTCAGGATTTATTGCACATTGATCACTTGAGTGGTTACCCGCACATATTTCACATATCGTTTCCATTTTCTGAACTGGTTGTACCCCAAGTGCATCTATCTTCTTTGTAAGAGCAGAAATCTGAGCTGTCACTTGAGCTGACAATGCTGTCATCGCATCCACTTCATACACTCCGACTGTCCTTGGCGGAGTTGTTCTTGCTGTTGGCCATTGATAATTATTAGCTGCCATGGTTTCAAGCAACTGATACCCCTCGTCACAATTCTTGGCCATAATAGCTCCTCCTGCTGCAGCATCTATACTCGATCTCACAGTGCTGAATAAACCATTATAAAAAGTTTGCACCTGAAGCCATTTAGGAATTCCATGGTGTGGACATTTTCGCAATGAATCCTTGAATCTCTCCCAAGCTTCATATAGTGATTCTGAATCGTGCTGAACGAAAGAGAAGATATCGTTCCGCAACTTTGCTGTTTTTGCGGGCGGGAAAAACTTTGCAAGAAATTTCTGGGCTAGATCATTCCATGTAGTGATCGAGCCTGGTGGTAGTGAATGGAGCCAACTCTTAGCCTTATCTCTGAGAGTAAATGGAAATAGCCTTAGCCTTATTGCATCCTCTGACACATTATTGTACTTGAAAGTATCGCAAATTTCTATAAAGCTGACTATATGATCGTTCGGATCATCGTTTGGTAACCCTCCGAACTGGCATGAATTTTGAATCATCTGTATTGTCCTCGGTTTTATCTCAAAACTTGTAGCAGTAATGGCAGGTCTCGTAATACTCGACTGAATTTCAGTAACCCGCGGCGTAGCATAATCCCGCAGTGCTTTTTGCTCTTCTTCAGCCATATTGTCTTCCTTATCAAGTGCTTCTTTGGTTTCCTTAACCCACTTACGCAACCGCTGAAATCTTTTCTCGAGGTCGTCCTCGTGAGGCAATAAATCTGGGTTCTTCGATCGCGTTTGCATAAACTAGTCAAAAGCACCTGAATAGAACAGAACAGAAAAAATTTAAATTAAGATTAACGCTATAAAAATCAATAATGACAAAATATTAAACTAATTTCCCCGGCAACGGCGCCAAAAACTTGTTGCCTAATTTTTTAATAGCACTTTACCACGCAATTATACGCGTTCAATTGTAATATTCAGCAAGCAAGGATATCGTTCCCACGAGGAAATAGACTAATATTTATCAATTACTAACTCTAATGCAATTAATCCTATTTTAAACTAAGAAAATTTTGTTTATGATTTGAAAATTTAAACTTAACAAACTAATAATTAAAACCAAAATTTCACAAGAATAATTGCAGATTCAACAAGTTAAGATTACAACTTCCCTTGGTATTTTATTTAAACTAACTTACTTCCCATTTAAAATAAATCAATTAATATGAATTGTTATCCAAGAATGCTTATAAATATTCACGCACTTCTTCCAAAGACACGTGAACAAATCCTCCTAAATCCAATCTTTAAGATGCAGAATTACAAGGAACACCCCAGTTAATCAACTCACTATATTCCTATGTGAATCAAGTTAATTAGGGTTTACGCACAAATTCTTTCAATGGATACAAAAGACACATAGGTATATTCCTATCCTACATGCTAATCATATTAACCCTATTCAGATTATATGAACAGATGTTATTATATCCAGATCTCAATCTATACTCCATCTTCCATTTCATATAGATTATCACAGTAATTGTTGGCCAAACAATTAATCAATAAACATAAGATATAATAAACAATTCAATAAAAACTAACTTTCATTCAATGGGAAGCTTGCAATTTAAACTACATACCAAGTTCCGTTGCAATCTTAATTAAAATTTAGTTCATGATAATAATAAAGAAAAACATAATCTAGATAAATAATCCAAACATCCCAGATAGTTACAAAAGATAAAACTAGAGAAGAGAAGAAAAAACTCTGAATTTGCTCCAATACTCTCTCTTAGATCTTCAGCCTTTTGCAATTCTCCTTTGTGTTTTTCTTCCTTGTTCTCTCTGCAAATCTCTTGAAGAATTGATTGATTCTTTGCAAAATTCGTCCCCCTTGCCTTTTCTAGAGTCCTCTCCTACTTGTATTGGTCTCAGCCCTCATTCAGACTCCTATTTGGCTTCAAAAACCCACTTGACAGCTGAAAAACGCAACTTTCTACGCACTAGAGCGCCTAGGCGCTCAACATAGGCTAATTCCAAGCGCCTAGGCGCTTGGCCAGGACCAAATATTTACAGAAATGCCACTCAGCTTTAATTTTCATGATTTTTAACCTTTTTCTTCCCCCGAAATGACCAATTTATCCCTCCAGCTCCAACCTACAACAAATAAACATAAAACACATAAAAAGATCCTAAAAAACTATTAAATATAACAATAATTAAGTTTAATAATATCAGATTCATAGGTATAAAACTTACTCATCACGTCACAAATGGTATCAGAGCTTAGGGATATGGTCGCTGGCCGAGATATTAGTCTAGAACTAGGAGGGGAAAGACGAGTAATATACTTCGATAGGTTGTGATTTACCTAAGCTGAAATTGTTTATTTGATAAGTAGAAAATTGTGATCTATCAAATAACCTTTGTTTTGAAGATATTTTCTAGAATGATATCTGAAATACAGGGGTAGAAAATGGAAAAATCATGATACAGAGGAAATAATCGGGAAGGTACAACACGAAAAGAAAGCAAGGTATTCTCATATCTTCGAATTACCAGGTACATAAATTTCGAGGGCGAAATTTCATAAGGAGGGGAGATTGTAAGACCCCGAATTTTACGAAATAAAAGTATTCAATTTTTATAATTATTATTCTATTTAGTAAATGGTTAAATTGATAAAAGTACAGTAATACGCGTGGTTACATAGTAGCACACGGTATTGATTATTGATGCTTATGTGCGAAGTCACTCAGTTATACTCAATTATTGCTACAATAATTACTGCATCATATCTCTCATATTATTGATTCAATTATTGTCACAATATTATCTGCATAATATTTTATATATTATCAAATCAATAATTGAGACGACAAAGTTATTCATATTATTATTTACAATATTGACAATGTCTAGAAGTTCTTTTAAAGAGAGGTTTGGTCACCTAATTGCGCGCCAATAAGGAGAAATCATTATCAGAAAGCCCCCTCTTTCCTGGGAACGACCTGGTTGTTAAATATTGTGAGTTATAATATTAATAATGAATGTTATTAAAAATTAAATTTGAGTTCGAAGTTGAATTTGGAGACGCGAACGTGATATTTGAGTCCGGGACGATGAAATTAGTAGAAATAGACTATAAACACAAAATTTGTCGGGTTGACTTTTTGGTCAAAAAAAGTCAATAGTTAACTTTTTTAGAAAAAGTCAAACTTTGAAATTTCAAAAATGAAATTTTTGATAAAATATTTCCATTGTGTTGGGATTGTTAGTGTTAGTGGAAATCGACATTTATTTCGATAATAATTGATGTCTGGAAGTTATACTAACCAGTCGGGTAATTAATCGGATAATTGAGCAATTAATTGCTATTAATTCACATGATTATAACTATTTTTTCACATGTGTGTACTATTGATTCACTGTAACAATCCAAAATTTTATTTGTAATTTAAAATATTTATTAAATTAAATAAATATTTTATTTATGTGATTGTTGTTAGTATATATTTGTGAATTAGATAATACTCTAATTTAATTTAACAGTTAGAGAGTTGTTAAAGATTACATGAGTTGCTATATTGATGTCGTAATTTAATAATTAAAGTGATATATTAATTGTTAAATAAAATTATAATGAGATTATAATTTTGTGATATTTAGTTAAGTGAGAAATTTATTTAGTATGTGGTAATTAGTTTATTTAATTAAGATTGGATATGAAAATCCAAGTAAACAATGTGGGACAATAAACTATCTTTATTAAAAGAGTTTTAATTTGATTTTACCAAACAAAAGCTTAGAGCTTTTGAAATTCTTATTTTAATCTGGTTTTGCCAAAAAGGCTTAAGGAATGATTAAGTCATTATTTTAATATGGTTTTGCCAAACAAGCCTTAGGGCATTAAAAATTCTAATTTTTGTAACCTATATTTTAAATTGATAATAAGTATATGTAATTATATTGGGAGTTACATATTCTATAATTATGTGTTATATGTATATTGTATATACACTAAGTTATGTTAACATAAGTCTAAACTAAGAACAATATAGAGAGAAAGGAGGCTGCCTATTTCGGTAGTTATAGGGAGTCTAAGAGGGGTCTTGGATCTTCATACAACTTAAAATCAAAAGCTACTTTGAAGGATCAAGAAGGCTTTCAAGAAGAAAAAGGTAAGAAAATGAAAGTTTTCACTTTTTGTGCTCTTTTTGTTAGATCTTTATGAACCAAGCAACTTTTGTTTTGGATCATTAAAAACTCATGATTTACATGAGTATTGGTATTTTATATGTGTATCAAAGTATTTTTGAAATCAAAAGTTAGATCCAAAGTGAGGAAATCAAGTTTTGTACCGAAAGGTTTAAGAAAAAAACTTTCCTTTGTATGCTATATATATATATATATATATATTTGTTAGATTCTTTGGGTTCATGTGATTAATGGTTTAAAATATGTTAGCATGCTAGATACATGAGTTAAGGGCAAAAATCCTTTGGAATCACTCAAATATGTTAAGAAATGAGCAAGTTATGAATTAAATCCCAAACCACCTTAACTGTTGAACACAAGCTACTGATCAGTCACTTCTGTCCATTTTTTCGGGACCAAAACAGAACCAAAATATATGTTTGATACATGGAAACTGTATTTCAGGAAATTACGAATCCAACGATACCTATTGGACCTAAATCCGATTTGTAGATTTCGTTTTATAAGCGTTTCCGTTAAGGACCCTAAATCTGGAAAATGAACCAACTGTTGAAGAAAACCTTGCGGACCAGTCACTTTGGACCTGATTTCAGGGACCTAGACAGATTAGAATTTGGTATTTGATAACTGAAAACTGTAGTTCAAGAAGATACGGATCCAACGAGTTTGATTTGGCCTCAATCGGAGTTGTGGATCTCGTAATACAAGCGTTTCTGTAAAAGACTCCAAAACTGAAAATGTTTACAAGGCATGTAATGGTCAGTCGGTAGTGGCCTGTTTTCATGGTGCTATACTGTGCCAAATGGACCGTTTCTTGAGCTTAAAACGTAGCTCGGGAAGTTACGGTTCTAACAATACCAAGTGGGCCCAAATCGGACTTGTAGATCACCGTCTACAAGTGTTTCCGTGGAGGACCCTAACTTTAAACGAAAATTATAGAATAAATAGAAAATAAATATTAGAAATTCATAATAAATTTGTAAAAATTATTTTAAAGCCTAAAAATGGGTTTTTAATAATTTGAAATATATTTCACTGATATTTTCATATTTTTAAATATTAATGATAGTTAATTTATTTAATTAGTATATTAAATAAATTACATAAAAATGATTTTAATACTTTAAAAATCATTGGAAATTATATTAAAGTGTAAGGAAATATTTTAAGTTATTTTTATGACTTTTAATATTTTGTAATGAATTTCATTAATAAATTAATATTAATGACAATGGAATTAAGTAGTATTTAATTCATATTAATATGATATTAATGATTGAAAAATCATGATAAATGATAATAATTATCTGAAAATTATTATAAGTCATTGAAAAATATTTTGACTGAATATGAAATTATCTAAGGTAAATGTAAAGCATTTAGGCAAAGTCTTATGGAAATTAGACTCATGAATTATCTGACTAGACTTTTTGGGATGTCAGAAATTATACCGAATTCAACTCAGACTGAAATAGTTTGACTTGATACCGAATTTTAGGTATTTTATAGACTGATAGGATTATGTGGTAATTTGTTAGGTTATATTATAACTGTATTTTTCAGTACTATACTGTGATGATATTCTAATATTTGGAGATCGGTATTATCTATATTAGGTCTTCAGAAAAAGCGATATAGGTTACATAACGGTAATCAATGGTACAGGCAAGTTCTCTAACTCGATCTCGAATTGATATTTTTGAAATATGCTTGGGGTTAATCATTACTGATTATACCGTGTCTATGAATTATTGATTCTCACTCTGTGCACATTTCATTTATTCATCAGGTATGAAAGGCTGATCACCTTCATTACCATTTGGTCCAGTTGATTTATTCATGTTCATTATTCGTTCAACTATGAAAATTTATTCATGCTCTTTCGCAATGTATATATTGTAGAAAGTTAGCCAACTTATTGTTCAATTCTTTCGATCATGATATATCCTTAATTGAACTTATACTTGCTGGGCAAAATTGTTGCTCACCCTTGCTATATCATGATAAAATTTTCAGATTAAGATGAAAGCTTGAATAAGGACAGAGACAAAGTCAGAGTGCAAGGTTAAATTACGTTGCAGTTGGATTTATTAAATTTTCTGATGAAAATAGTAATGTAAATCTTCTAAGATATTGAAGGTATGTATTAAGTTAAGGTTATAGACCTTGGGAAGGATGTGTAAAAGTTTAATGTATAAACAATGTATGTTTATATCTTCCGTAAATAGTGATAGAATTAGTATACCGGATCCGCGGCGATTTGGAACCCGGATAAATATTATTATTCCTTATTGTTAAGGTTTACTTAGTTAGATGATGGTGTATGTTGTATCGTGAGCACCAAGTTCTGTAATCGATGTTACACGGATTTGGGGGCGTTACATTCACATTATTGTACTATTAGGGGAGTTGGTGCAAGATTGATAATATTTGCATGACTAAGTTAAAAATAGAGGTATATTTGGAGGTACTATACTGTAATTCATATTTTCACATGATTATAACTATTGATTTACATGATTGAACTATTAATTCACATTATTTACTATTATGGAAGGTGGTGCAAGTTTGATAATACTTGCAGGACTAAATTAAAAATAAAAGAAAAGTTGAAGGTATTGTATTGTAATATTTTGAGCCCCAAAACGTGTAATTATCGAAACTATATTTTTTTATATATAGAAGCTCATTCTTCCTTCATTTCTCACCAATTCACTAAAGCTATAGAGCAATTATTATAGAGAAAAATTATAGAGAGAAAGAAGAAGAGAAGTTTGCTACCTCCCTATTCCAATATCCAGTTTTTCTAAGTTAAGGGGTATTATTTCTTTTGTATTCATGAAGAGAGCTATTGTTATTCCATTCCTTATTATTCTGTTGGAATAACCTGTATACGCAAACTACCGTATACATGGTGAAATTCTTCTATTATATCATTCTTTATTATTATGTTGGAATATCGTGTATGTGCGGATTACGCATGACCTGGTTCCATTCTTTATTATTTTGTTGGAATAACCTGTCTGTGCGGTCTATCGCATGCCTGGTGAATTCTGTTGTTATTCCATTCTTTATTATTCTGTTGGAATATCCTGTCTGTGCGAATTATGCATGACTTGGTTCCATTCTTTATTATTATGTTGGAATATCCTGTATGTTCGGATTACGCATGACCTGGTTCCATTCTTTATTATTCTGTTGTAATAACCTGTCTGTGCGGTCTATCGTATGCCTAGTGAATTATGTTGTTATTCCATTCTTTATTATTTTGTTAGAATATCCTGTCTGTACGAATTACGCATGACCTGGTTCCATTCTTTATTATTCTGTTGGGAATAACCTATTTGTGTGGTTTATCGCATGCATGGTGAATTCTTCTGTTATTCCATTCTTTATTATTCTGTTGGAATAACCTGTCTATCTGGATTACCACATGCATGGTGAATGATCCTTTGTATTCATTCCTTATTAAATTGTGGTAATGATCTATCTACGTGGATTACCGCATGGCGGGTGAAAATCCTTTTGCAGTTTCGTAATTTTTCTGACCCTCAAAAATTCTGGAAAAAATTAAAATGATAATTTGATGAGTTTTCTAGATTGTGTCCAAAAATGGCGATTTTTGGATGTATAGATTAGGAGTTATGAATTTTATGGAAAAAGACTATTTTAAAAGTAAACCCTTATAACTCCTTGTTGTGACGCCCCCAAAATAGGTATAGATCACCCATTTTGAGTCGTTAATAATATGGTACAGAAACAACTATAACTTTATTAATACAACATAAAAATTGTGAGTTTAAATACAAATATTGTCATCTAGACAATATTCACACCCAAATAAGTCCTCATACAATTATTGATACACTATTTTACAAAATGGTGAGGACTACTAAAATAACTATCTTGAACCATCACTCCATACCCCGAATTATTCCCGCTATATTCTCGCCTCCTGAGAAGAAAAATGAAACAAAAAGGAAAAGGGTGAGCTCAACTAGCCTAGTAAAAAATATTATGACTAAGATAATATACAACAAATTATCATTAGTTTTCAACAGGGAAAAATCCGATAGAATATAATAGACAACAAGTTTTAGATCAACAACTGCAGCGGAAACAATAATTCATTAGAAGAGTTAAGTAGAGAATGAAATCTATTATCATCTATGAATTTAAAAGTCCATCATCGATATTTTGTCCCTGTAACATCAATCAATATACATCTTGAATCAAATAGTCATCTTTGCACTACAGGCCAAAGATATTAATCAGTCGGTCATGTTCATCTCAACACATGTTCATCTTTGCACTACGGGCCAAAGATATTCATCAAGAAATCATTCATCTTTGCACTACAGGCCAAAGATATTCAGTTATATTATCATTTAGGACTGAGGATGATGAAAAATATTTTAAAGAAAACGAATCCAGTGAGACAAAAGAACAAATATTAAGGATTCGTACTTTAGACAATCCAAGTTCAAAAATACTTCATAAATAAACTATTATGGAGTAGAATTCAAAAATGAAGATCAAAACATAGATCCAATCAAAGATAGGAACCATAATAGACAATCTTGGACACAAAAAAGAAAATTTAATTTTTCTGTGAATAGTGTCGTATACGTGAATAGTAACTCTGACACTAAAAGGTAGAAACTCCACAAGAAAATCATCATGCTTCGTGAATAGTACTCGTGAATAGTAACTTATGAATAATAACTCGTGCATAGTAACTCATGAAAAGTAACTCGTGAATAGTAACTCATGAATAGTAACCCCGACACGAAAAGATAAGAATTTCACAAGAAAAATCTTACCAATATTCTGGTATAATGATATTGAAAGAAATAATATCATTTATAAAAAAATAACATCCCTTACCTCAAAAGAATAGTACTTCTGGCTGGAATATCAGATATAACACTGAAGGAAACTTGCACCGTATAGCAACACTTAAGATATCAAAATACTCACAAGAATACGCTCGATAATATAGAGAGAGAAAACTTCAGTTTCTGGTGTGATTTTCAATTCTAACCTAATCACCATATTTATAGGAAAATGCTTAGGACACCAAAACAGAAAATTTAATAAAATAATATATTTATAATCAAATTTTTCTTAGCCCACCACATCAAAAATACATTTTTCACACAAAAAATGAAAAACATGTTTAAAACAATTTTTGTAACAAAATCAATTTAGACTCAATATTCCGGAACTTCAATAATTCATAATAATTAGCCCTTTTATCTGAAAAATTCAAATCTTATGTCCATTCCATAGGAAATTTAACTCTCTACAACTTTGCAGAAGAAAGTTTTTCCAAATTCTACATAAATTGACCGAAATCCACATACGGATGATTTTACAGGGTATAATTAAATTTCAATCAAAATGGGGTCCATCAACACACAAAACATGTGTTAAACATTTTTTGTAACAAAAATACTCTTCCTCCTCATTTATTCATATATCACACATTAATTGTAAAAATATCACAATTATTATATTATTAAAATATAATAATATATTTAAATGAATTATTTTATCAGAAAAGATAAAATATCAATTTTCAACAATTGTCACATTAAAATTTTTTTTCATTTATATCCACATAAAATAAATATTTTCCTTATCATATAAATCAATAATTAATTATTCATAAATAATATTACAGAATCACAAAACTGACAACGAGGCTGTTCCAAGGAAAGAGGGGGATTTCCAATAAGGATTTCTCCTTACTTGCGCGCAATTAGGTGACCAAACCTATCCTTAGACAGAACTTTCTAGACATTGTCAATAATGTTATCTAATAATATTATTCTAATAATATGAATTATTGATCTAATAATGAAAAATACTGTGCAGTGACAATTATTGAAACAACAATAATATAAAATATCAACGTAGCAGTTATTGAATCAATAGAATAAAATATTGAACAGTAATTACTGTAACAATTATTGAGTAGTGCCTTCTTACGTAAGAATCAATAATTGGTGCAATATTGTGTGCTACTGTGTTTTAACCACAGGGTATTCCAACAGTATTAACGGTAACAACTACGCCGTTATTTATAAACAACTTATACTTGTCGTTTTCTTCATCCAATTGCTTTCTATTATGGGGCCCACACAAGACTGTGCCGTCGTACGAATATTCCCCGATAGCAAGGATATTCCATGACCAAATGAATATTCCCCGATAGCAATGAATATTTTATAACCACTTGCTTATTTTGCAAAATTTGCACATTTTACCCATAACTAACCACATTAATCAAATCAACCCCTTTACTATTTCAAAATAATAAATAGAGAAAATTCTATTTTATTAAAAAAATGGTGTCTTACACTTGTGGTTAACTCTAAAATTGGTGAAATTTTTATTGGGAGTATATGTATATAACAGAAGTATACCCTGTAAATTTCGAAATTTTTGGACAAAATTACAATTTATGATAAATGTCTAAATATTCAGTAGTTTTGGCCATATGAAAATAATAAATGAATTTTAAAAATTTCGAGAAAAATATATGTTCAATATGGGACTATATTCTGCTAAATCCCAGAAAAGAAATATTTTTGGGACTGATTTGGTATTTTTCATGAAAATAAACTAGTTATGAGTAAATGAATTAAATATGTTATGTGAAGTAACAAAATTGGAAAATAGGATTTTATGGCTTGGGAATCCTATATAGGGTATGTGCATATTTTTGATGAGGAATTTGATCATTGGTGATGAAATCTTATGAGTATGGCATTTTTGAATGATTAAATGCATTATTTCGTAAAGTGTAAACAATTGAAATAAATTATTTATAAGTTTAAGAAGTGATTAAAATATTGTTATAATATTAATAATATTATATTATGAGTTTATTATGTGATTGTTAATATTTGAATAAATTTAAAGTCTTTAATATTTATCCTTATTTTCGTTTGATTAATGCTTATATCATTGTTATCATCCTCATGTTTATATTGTGATGAAAGTCATCACTGGCTTACGTGAAAAAATGAACTGTTGATTATTGATTTTACAATTGTATATCTTTAGCTTACGTGCAAAGATGGACTGTTTATTATTGGATTTATAGTTGTATATCTTTGGCTTACGTGCAAAGATGGACTATTGATTATTTGTTTTATAGTTGTGTATATCTTTGGCTTACGTTGAAAGATGGACTGATGATTATTGGTTTTATAGTTGTATATCTTTGGCTTACGTGCATTGATGGACAGTTGTTGGTATGATTATAACCAGGGATTATTCGGTATAATCATGACCATTGTTGAAAACACGAATATCCTTGGCCCGTAGTGCATGGATAATTCGTGGTCGTAATACTAATGAATATCCTTGGCCGTAGAGCAAAGATGATTCGATGTTGTGGATTAATTATTAAGATGAGTCTCAGCAATAACATATTGATAATACACTTTTAATTCGTAGAAGATAGTAGATATCATGCTCTACTTGACTCTTTTATAATACAGTTGTATGTCTTTGGCATGTAGAGCAAAGATGAATTATTAATGAATATCTTTGGCCCGTAGTGCAAAAATTAATTTATTAGTATGATTATGAACAAGAATTGTGATTTGGTATAACCATGATTTTTGATGTTTCAGGTAAAGACAGGTGATGAAAATTATCTTCGTCCTGGGTGCGAAGAGGAATTTAGAATCAAAATTATGATTATGAGTTATTCACATGATTGTGGACAGGAATTGTTGATTGATGTTACATGGATAAAATATTATTGGTGGACTTTTAACATGGAGAAGATAATAGACCCTATGATCTATTTGACTCTTCTAATGGATTGCTCGTTCCGCTGCAACTATGGTCGAAAAAGTTTTATCATCTACCATATTTTCTAAATCTCTTATTTATTACTGATAAAGGCTATTGATGATGTAAATTATCTTTAGTCATGATATTCTCTACTGGGCTAGTTGTACTCACCTTTTTTGCTTCACAATTCTTTTCAGGTAATAAAAGTGTAGCTGGGTAGAGCGGGGTTAACAGGAGAATAGAACGGTGGTCTATAGCTGTTGAGGTTCTCCCTAAATAGTATGAAAATAATTTTATTGAGAACTTTAGATAAGTGTGTCGTATTGTATACGTCATTTGATATTTAATTCTGGTAAACATAATAGGGTGAGGTGAACCCAACTTTGGAAGGGTGTTTTGCTACTATCATACAAGATGTCTAATGACATACAACCTCGTGTTATCATAAGATATGGTTGTGTACATCCACTTGCTGAGTATATCTACGAGCACTACTTATATAATCTTGGAGTTTATTTGAAATATAATTCTCACATGGAAACAACGGAGATAATTATATGTCAGGAGAAGACTTACCATTGGAAAGAAGATGATATCAATCTTCTTATTTTTCTTTGGGGACTATTGGGTTAACCAAGGATAATTATGTGGACATATGATATCTATCATAACCTAGACGCATGGACTCCCATGTACGAAGGTTTCCTTGAGCACTTCCCAAAGATTTTAATTTCTAAAATAGTTATTGACAGTACTTTTATGTAAGGTATCATTGTAAGGTTGTGGTCAAGGTACCATGAGAATTACATACATTTGTATTAAAACTCATAGTTTAACTGTGGTCGTATTCTGCACGACAGTTCAATAGTTGTATAAATTAAGTTTGTATTTGATTTTTATAGTATGATATCTGGAGACTCAGAATGGGTCGTGTGAAAATATATTGGCGGCGTCACATGGTAGTTTAAGTGAATGCGGTTGTCGAGGAACTCGAACGAGGTTATCACGGGTAAGTTAATCATAAACTCTTACGAAGTCTATACCTTATTCGATACCAGTTCTACCCATTCTTTTATTTCTCCTATTTGCGCTCAACATTTAAATTTGACCCCAGAGAAGTTAGACTTTAACTTATTGGTTGAAACTCCATTAGGAGAAACCTTCGTTGCATCCACTATTTATAAATCTTGTTTAATTCAAATCAGCACCCTCACGTTACATGTCGATCTCATCTCTTTGAAAATACTTGCCTTTGATGTGACTTTAGGAATCGACTAGTTAACTACTCATCATGCTAAAATTGATTATTTTGTAACGTTGTTAGCCTTCCTAACCAACCTGTTATGCGAATTCAAGTGGCCTGTGAGACCCCAAATTTTATGAATAAATATTTAAATTTCTCGAAATATTTTTTTAAAATATTATGGTGTGGATTTGATATAATGTTATAGTTGGGGGTAATATTTATAATCTTTGCAAAGTATGCAAGTTGTTATATTATATTCGTTTGGTCGGGGAATATTCTTTTTATCAGGGAATATCTGTACGACGGCACAATCATTGGTGGACCCCACAACGGAAGTATTGTCGTAGTAAGAAAAAGATATAATTATCTTTTTACAAAAATAACGGCGAAAGTGTTATCGTTAAAAACTGTTGAACTATCCAGTAGTAAAAGTACAGTGATACGCGTGGTTTCATAGTAGCACACGGTATTGATTATTGATGCTTACGTAACAAGTCACTCAATTATACTCAATTATTGCTACAGTAATTGCTGCATCATATCTCTCATATTATTGAATCGATTATTGTCACAGTATCAATATGTTATATTATTAAATCAATAATTGAGATAACAAAGTTATTCATATTAGTATTTGCAATATTGACAATGTCTAGAAGTTCTGTCAAGAAGAGGTTTGGTCACCTAATTGCGCGCCAATAAGGAGAAATCCTTATCGGAAAGCCCCTTCTTTCCTGCATGGGAACGACCTGGTTGTTAAATATTGTAAATTATAATATTAATGATGAATAAGTTTGTGTTGATTAAAGATGAAATTGATAGTTCCATTGTGTTAGAATTATTAGTGTTAGTGAAAATCGATACTTATTCTGATGATAATTGATGTCTGGGGGTTATATTGATAAATCGGGTAATTAATCGGATAAATGAGCAATTAATGGCTAATAATTCACATGATTATAACTATTTGTTTACATGTATGTACTATTGATTCACATTCATGTACTATTAGAGGAGTTGGTGCAATATTGATAATACTTGCATGACTAAGTTAAAGATGGAGGTACTATACTGTTATTCATATTTTCACATGATTATAACTATTCAATCACATGATTGAACTATTGATTCACATTATTTACTATTAGGGGAGGTGGTGCAAGTTTGATAATACTTGCAGGACTAAATTAAAAATAAAAGAAAAGTTGGAGGTATTTTACTGTAATATTTTGAGCCCCAAAACGTGCAATTATCGAAACTATATTTTCCTATAAATAGAAGCTCATTCTTCCTTCATTTCTAACAAATTCACTAAAGCTTTAAAGCAATTATTATAAAGAGAAATTATAGAGAGAAAGAAGAAGAGAAGTCTGCTACCTCACTATTCCAATATCTAGTTTTTTCTAATGTAAGGGGTATTATTTCTTTCGTATTAATGAAGAGAGCTATTGTTATTCCATTCCTTATTATTATGTTGGAATAACCTGTCTATGCGAAGTACCGCATACATGGTGAAATTCTTCTGTTATTCCATTCTTTATTATTCTGTTGAAATATCCTCTCTATGCGGTTTATGTGACGCCCCCCAAATAGGTTCATTCCATCCAGCCCATTCTGAGTTGCCAAATACATGGTACAGAAATAACTATAACTTTATTATTACAACATATAAACTGTGAGTTTAAATACATATATTACTGTCTAGACGTAATATCGCTACATTCTCGCCTCCTGAGAAGAAAAATGGAACAAAAAAGAAAAGGGTGAGCTCAACTAGCCCAGTAAAGAATATTATGACTAAGATAATATACAACAAATTATCGTTAGTCTTCAACAGGAAAAAATCTAATAGAATACAATAGACAACCAGTTTTAAATCAATAACTGCAACGGAAACAACAATTCATTAGAAGAGTTAAGTAGAGAATGCAAACTACTATCTTCTATATATGAATTTAATAGTTCATCGTCGATATTATATCCCTGTAACATCAATCAATATATATCTGGAATCAAATATTCATCTTTGCACTACAGGCCAAAGATATTCATCAGTTGGTCATGTTCATCTAAACACTTGTTCATCTTTGCACTACGGGCCAAAGATATTAATCAGTCGGTCATGTTCATCTCAACACCTATTCATCTTTGCACTACGGGCCAAAGATATTCATCAGAAATCATTCATCTTTGCACTACAGGCCAAA
This sequence comes from Panax japonicus, assembly GCA_020205505.1. Taxonomy (NCBI): domain Eukaryota; kingdom Viridiplantae; phylum Streptophyta; class Magnoliopsida; order Apiales; family Araliaceae; genus Panax; species Panax japonicus. Next base: position 50,167,215 of record CM035110.1, read on the forward strand.
GATATTCAGTTATATCATCATTTAGGACTGAGGATGATGAAAAATATTTTAAAGAGAAAGAATCCAGTGAAGCAAAAGAACAAATATTAAGGATTCGTATTTTAAACAATCCAAGTTCAAAAATACTTCATAAGTAATCAGAGTGGAGTAAAATTCAAGAATGATCAAAACATAGATCCAATCAAAGATAGTATCCAGAATAGATATTTTGGACAAAAAGAAGAAATTTTATTTTTCGGTAAATAGTATCGTATTCGTGAATAGTGTTGTATATGTGAATAGTGCCGTATACGTGAATAGTAACTCTGACACCAAAAGATAGAAATTTCACAAAAAACATCAACATGCTTTTTGAATAGTAACTCGTGAATAGTAACTCATGAATATTAAGTCATAAATAGTAACCCCGACATGAAAAAGTTCCAAATTTTATAAAAAGTTCCAACCAATATTTCAGCATAATGATATTAAAGAAATAATATCATTTGAGAAGAAAATAACATCCCTTACCTCGAAAGACAATACTTCTAGTTGAAACACCGATATAGGCTATGACTTGAACTTGCACCGTATAGCAATACTCAAAGTATATTCAAAATACTCACAAGAATACGCTCGATAATATAGAGAGAAAAAATTTCAATTTCTGGTGTGATTTTCAATTCTAACCTAAGCACCTTATTTATAGGAAAATGCTTAGAACACCAAAGTAGAAAATTTAATAAAATATAAATATATATATATATATATATATATATCAAAATTCCTACGCCACTCTGGAAATCTGATTTTAGCTCAATAAGCACATTCCACCTTCTAGAAAAAGTAAGAAAAAACGTTTTTCTAATTTAAAATAATTTAAACTTCCAAAAATCAATTATTTCGGAGCTTCGGAACTATAATAATTCATAATAAATAGCCCTTTTGTTAGAAAATTTAAATCTCGCTAGTTTTTATAGGAAATTCAATTCCCTACAACTTTGCAGAAGGAAGTTTTTCCAAATTCTAAACAAAAATTGATCGAAATCCACAAACGGACGATTTTACAGGCTATAATCAAATTTTAGTCAAGAAATGGGCCCACCGACACACAAAACATGTGTTAAACAACTTTTACAACAAAAATACTCTTCCTCCTCATATACTCATATATCCCGCATTCATTGTAAAAATATCACCATTATTATATTATTAAAATATAATAATAAATTATTTTATCAGAAAAGATAAAATTTCAATTTTTAACAATTGTCACATTAAAAATTTTCTTCATCTATATCCATATAAAATCAATATTTTCCTCATCATATGAATCAATAATTAATTATTCACAAATAATATTACAGAATCACAATATTAACAACCAGTCAGTTCCCAGGAAAGAGGGTGCTTTCCAATAAGAATTTTCCTTACTGGCGCGCAATTAGGTGACCAAACCTCTCCTTAGACAGAACTTTCTAGACATTGCCAATAATGTTATCTAATAATATTATTCAGATAATATGAATTATTGCTTCGATAATGGAAAATACTATGTAATGAAATTATTTAAACAACAGTAATATAAAATATCAACGCAGCGATTATTGAATCAATAAAATAAAATACTGAACAGTAACTACTGTAACAATTATTGAGTAGTGCCTTCTTACGTAAGAATCAATAATTGGTTCAATACCGTGTGCTACTGTGTTTTAACCACCGAGTATTTTAACAGTATTAACAGTAACAACTACACCGTTATTTTTAAACAACTTATATTTGTCGTTTTCTTCATCCAATCGCTTTCCGTTATGGGGCCCACAAAAGACTGCGCCGTCGTACGAATATTCCCCGACAGTACGAATATTCCATGACCAAACGAATATTCCCCGACAATAATTAATATTTTATAACCACTTGCTTATTTTGAAATATTTGCGTATTTTACCCATAACTATCCACATTAATCAAATCAACCCTTACTATTTCAAAATAATAAATAAAGAAAATTAAATTTCATTAATAATAAGTTGGGGTCTTACAACCTCCCCTCCTTATGAAATTTCGTCCTCGAAATTGACGTACGTATCTGGTGTTTCGAAAAGATGAGAATACCTCGCTTTCATTTTCGTTTCCAACTCACAGGTCATTTCCTCAATAGCATGATTTCTCCACAAAACTTTAGTTTTGTGGTATAACCTCGGTACATAAGACATGTTCTTTCCTATCCAAGATCTTGATAGGTACCTCCTCGTACGTTAAGTCTTCGGCTATCTCATCTGGTTCTAACTTAATGACGTGGTTCGGGTCGTCCACATATTTACGTAACATCGATACGTGAAAAACATTATGAACACGCGTCATACTTATTGGTAAAATGAGTCTATAGGCCACAGTTCCTATTCGATCGAGAATTTCAAATGGATTAATAAACTGAAGGTTTGAGCTTTCCTCACCTCACCGATTCTCACTTTTGAAAATAACAACTTCTTGCACCTCCTTCTTCAAATTCATCAGCTCCGGTGTGTAGCTTGAACAACTTTAACTTTATCGATTAAAGTTAATTATACTCGTATATCATCACGTGGGTACCTAGAGTTTTCATCTCCATCTCTATTATTTATAAATTATACGAAATGAGTCTTTGACGATATCGTACTCGTACTTGTATACGATCTTCTACTCAATACGTCAGCTACCACATTCGCTTTTCCAGGATGGCATGGTCAGAACATGTGCTGAAATGAGTCTCCTCTTGAGTTCTTCGAAGCTCTTCCCACATTCCTTGCTCTATTTGAACTTTGTATCTCTACGAGTCAGCTGCGTTAATGGAATAGCGATTCGAGAATATCCTTCAATGAATCTCCGATAATAACCAACTAAGCCTAGAAAGATACGTATTTCGATTACCAACTTAGGTTGTTCTCAACTGTGACTCATATCCCAACCTTGGATAGCATGTTACAATGACACTTATCAGTTTATTATCGCATGAATATTGTCCCCTACGGAGAGTCTGGCTTCAGTGCATTCCACAAAGGAAGTCACCAGATAAAGGCTCGGGTACCAAATTCTATAGTTGAATTTTTAACTCCTGAAGTTCAATAGGAGCCATTTGATATGAGATTTTAGAAATGAGTTTTGTACCGGGTTCAAAGTCGATACAAAATTTAATATCAGGCTTTGGGAGTAAGCCAAGAAATTCTTCAGGAAATACGTCAGGAAAAATCAATAACAACGGGAATATTATTCAAATCTGATGTGTCTTTATTCAAATCCATAACATGGACTAAGAAAACTTGACATCCGTAATAAACGAATGACCTCATGGCTTGATATGAAAATGTTTGACTACAATGGTTTGATCGCTTGAATTCGAATAACAGGTTGCTTAGAAATATGAAAACTAACAACTTTATGAAAGTAATCAATTTCGGCATGATGAGTAGTTAACCTTAAAATCACATCAAAAGAAAATATCTCTATAAAAATAAGGTTAACAGGTAATGTGATAGTGCCAACCTGAATCAAGCAAGATTTCTAAACAATGGATGTAATGAAAGTTTCTCCTAACGGAGTCTCCATAAATAGGTCAAAGTCTAATTTCTCCGTAGTCAAGTTCAAACGTTGAGCGCAAGCAAGAGAGATAAAAGAATGGGTAGAACCGGTATCTAGTAAGGTATAAACTTCGCAAGAATTTATAATTAACTAACCTGTGCTAACTTCGTTCGGGTTCCTCGCATTTTGACCGGTCACGACAAACGCTCTTCCAGGAACCGTTGACTTTGACTTTTCTGGGACATCCTTTTGAGTCACCATTCCCGCTGGACTGGGTTTCGATACATTACAATCTCGAGCGATGTGTCCTTCTTTTCCACAATTATAGCATACCTTAAACTGTTGTGGGCAGATTGGGCTGATATGTCCCTCTTTCCCACATTTGTAACATACGACCGGTGGTCTTTCTCCTCCCTTGGAACCAGTTGCTACTAGCGCTGACGTCTTCACATGGTCGTTGTTGAATCTCCTCTTTTTAAAATCTCCTCCCTACTCACTTCTTCTATTTTTATGACCACGATTACCACCAGAGTGGTTACCGCCTTTGTCTGTATTCTTCTTTCTCCCCTGGTTATCGTTATTCTGATGACTTTTATCTTCGGTATGATCCTGGTTGTGGTCCCTCGGTTGACCGTACTCGTTATCTCGCTCTGATAATTAAGCCCTGTTTACAACATCTGAATAGAGAGAAAATTTATGAGAAATCAGATATTGTCGTATGCCGGGTTTCAAACCTCTCAGAAACATCCGCGTCATACGTTCCTCATTCTCCACCAAATGAGGTGCAAACCTGGATAACTCTGTTAACTTTACCTCGTACTGAGACACCGTCATGTTATTTTGTTCTAATCTGATGAACTCCACTTCCTTCATATGACGAACACATTCAGGAAAGTATTTGTCATTAAATAGTTTCTGAAACGTCTCCCAAGACATGCTGAGTGCAGCTGGATGGGTACGCTTCACAGATTCCCACCAGTAATCTGCCTCGTTACGAAACATAAAAGTAGCGAATGGAACTTTCTGTTCCTCTGTGCATCCCAAGACATCGAATATCTTGGTAATTTGTTTGACCCACGTCTCCGCCTTAATCGGATTCGGCTTTCCCCAGAATTCTGGTGGTCCCAACTCTTTGAACTACTTGGCTGTGACCACCCGTGAATTGCTATCATTTCCTCCTGTATTTTGAACACGAGTCTCCCTCGTCTGATTTTGCATGAACTACAAAAAGCTCCTAAACATCCCGTCGTTCATCGTCTGCTCAGTGGTATTGTTTACAGGAGGAATATTGCCTTCTTGTTGCACGTTCTCCTCGTTGGTGAGTACATGCGTCTCCACGGTCTCATTTCCACTGTTAATATTCTCAGTCGACATTCTCAATTACTGTCATAAAATAAGGGTTAATTAAGGAAATCAATATATCACATAATATCCCTATATACTGACCAACTAACAAATAAGCTTAGGTAGGACACACTAACGAAGGATTTACTCGTCTCTCCCCTCCTAGTTCTATTCCCCGATCTCCGCCAGAGATCATATCCCTAAGCTCTGATACCAAATGTGACGCCCCCAAAATAGGTCCATTCCATCCAACCCATTCTGAGTCGCCAAATACATGGTACAAAAATAACTACAACTTTATTATTACAACATATAAACTGTGAGTTTAAATACAGATATTGTCGTCTAGACAATAGCCACACGCAAATAAATCCCCATCATAATTATTGATATATTATTTTACAAAAATGGTGAGGACTACTAAACAACTCTCTCTAGAACCTTCATTCCATACCCCGACTAGTACTCGTTACATTCTCGCCTCCTGAGAAGAAAAATGGAACAAAAAAGAAAAGGGTGAGCTCAACTAGCCCAGTAAAGAATATTATGACTAAGAAAATATAAAATAAAAATTCGTTAGTCTTCAACAGGAAAAAATCTAATAGAATACAATAGACAACCAGTTTTAAATCAATAACTGCAGCGGAAACAACAATTCATTAGAAGAGTTAAGTAGAGAATGCAAACTACTATCTTCTATATATGAATTTAAAGGTTCATCGTCGATATTTTATCCCTGTAACATCAATCAATATATATCTGGAATCAAATATTCATCTTTGCACTACAGGCCAAAGATATTCATCAGTTGGTCATGTTCATCTAAACACTTGTTCATGTTTGCACTACGGGCCAAAGATATTAATCAGTCGGTCATGTTCATTTCAACACTTGTTCATCTTTGCACTACGGGCCAAAGATATTCATCAGAAATCATTCATCTTTGCACTACAGGCCAAAGATATTCAGTTATATCATCATTTAGGACTGAGGATGATGAAAAATATTTTAAAGAGAACGAATCCAGTGAAGCAAAAGAACAAATATTAAGGATTCATATTTTAAACAATCCAAGTTCAAAAATACTTCATAAGTAATCAGAGTGGAGTAAAATTCAAGAATGATCAAAACATAGATCCAATCAAAGATAGTATCCAGAATAGATATTTTGGACAAAAAGAAGAAACTTCATTTTTTAGTAATAGTGTCGTATTCGTGAATAGTGTCGTATACGTGAATAGTAACTCTGACACCAAAAGATAGAAATTTCACAAAAAACATCATCATGTTTTGTGAATAGTAACTCGTGAATAGTAACTCATAAATAGTAACTCATGAATATCATTTGAGAAGAAAATAACATCCCTTACCTCGAAAGACAATACTTCTAGTTGAAACACCGGATATAGGCTATGACTTGAACTTGCACCGTATAGCAATACTCAAAGTATATTCAAAACACTCACAAGAATACGCTGGATAATATAGAGAGAGAAAACTTCAATTTCTGGTGTGATTTTCAATTCTAACCTAAGCACCCTATTTATAAGAAAATGCTTAGAACACCAAAGCAGAAAATTTAATAAAATATAAATATATATATATATATATATCAAAATTCCTACGCCACTCTTGAAATCTGATTTTAGCTCAATAAGCACATTCCACCTTCTAGAAAAAGTAAGAAAAAACGTTTTTCTAATTTAAAATAATTTGAACTTCCAAAAATCAATTATTTCGGAGCTTCGAAACTTCAATAATTCACAATAAATAGCCCTTTTGTCAGAAAATTTAAATCTCACGAGTTTTTATAGGAAATTCAATTCCCTACAACTTTGCAGAAGGAAGTTTTTCCAAATTCTAAACAGAAATTGATCGAAATCCACAAACGGGCGATTTTACAAGCTATAATCAAATTTTAGTCAAGAAATGGGCCCACCGACACACAAAACATGTGTTAAACAACTTTTGCAACAAAAATACTCTTCCTCCTCATATACTCATATATCCCACATTCATTATAAAAATATCACCATTATTATATTATTAAAATATATAAATAAATTATTTAATCAGAAAAGATAAAATTTCAATTTTCAACAATTGTCACATTAAAAATTTTTTCCATCTATATCCACATAAAATCAATATTTTCCTCATCATATGAATCAATAATTAATTATTCACAAATAATATTACAGAATCACAATATTAACAAGCAGGCAGTTCCCAGGAAAGAGGGGGCTTTCCAATAAGAATTTCTCCTTACTGGCGCGCAATTAGGTGACCAAACCTCTCCTTAGATAGAACTTTCTAGACATTGCCAATAATGTTATCTAATAATATTATTCAGATAATATGAATTATTGCTTCGATAATGGAAAATACTGTGTAATGACAATTATTTAAACAACAGTAATATAAAATATCAACGCAGCAATTATTGAATCAATAAAATAAAATACTGAACAGTAACTACTGTAACAATTATTGAGTAGTGCCTTCTTACGTAAGAGTCAATAATTGGTGCAATACTGTGTGCTACTGTGTTTTAACCACCGAGTATTTTAACAATATTAACGGTAACAACTACGCTGTTATTTTTAAACAACTTATATTTGTCGTTTTCTTCATCCAATCGCTTTTCGTTATGGGGCCCACAAAAGACTGCGTCGTCGTACGAATATTCCCCGACAGTACGAATATTCCATGACCAAACGAATATTCCCCGACAATAATGAATATTTTATAACCACTTGCTTACTTTGAAATATTTGCATATTTTACCCATAACTATCCACATTAATCAAATCAACCCTTACTATTTCAAAATAATAAATAGAGAAAATTAAATTTCATTAATAATAAGTTGGGGTCTTACAGTTTACGCATGACCTGGTTCCATTCTTTATTATTTTGTTGGAATATCCTGTCTGTACGGTTTACGCATGACCTGGTTCCATTCTTTATTATTCTGTTGAAAATAACCTGTCTGTGTGGTCTATCGCATGCATAGTTAAATTCTTATGTTATTCCATTCTTTATTATTCTGTTGGAATAACTTATCTATGTGGATTACCGCATGCATGGTGAATGACCCTTTGTATTCATATGAAAAGTATTTCCATTCAAAAGGGTTTTCTACCAGGGGCAGTTTTGTAATTTTTTTGACCCTCAAAAATTCTGAAAAAAATTAAAATGATAATTTGATGAGTTTTCTAGATTGTGTCCAAAAATGGCGATTTTTGGATGTATAAATTAAGAGTTATGGATTTTATGGGAAAAGACTGTTTTAAAAGTAAACTCTTATAACTCCTTGTGGTTAACTCCAAAATTGGTGAAATTTTTATTGGGAGTACATATATATAACAGGAGTATACCCTTTAAATTTTGGAAGTTTTGGACAAAAGTACAATTTATGATAAATGTCTAAATATTCGGCAGTTTTGGCCATATGAAAAATATAGTACATGAATTTTAAAAATTTCGAGAAAAATATATGTTCAATACGGGACTATATTCTGCTAAATCCCAGAAAAGAAATATTTTTGGGACTGATTTGGTATTTTTTATGAAAATGAACTAGTTATGAGTAAATGAATTAAATATGTTATGTGAAGTAACAAAATTGGAAAATAGGATTTTATGGCTTGGGAATCCTATATAGGGTATATGCAGATTTTTGATGAGGGATTTGATCATTGGTGATGAAATCTTATGAGTATAGCATTTTTGAATGATTAAATGCATTATTTGGTAAAGTGTAAACAATTGAAATAAATTGCTTATAAGCTTATGAAGTGATTAAAATATTGTTATAATATTAATAATATTAGATGATGAGTTTATTAAGTGATTGATAATATTTGGATAAATTTAAAGTCTTTAATATTTATCCTTGTTTTTGTTTGATTAATGTTTATATCATTGTCATCATCCTCATGCTTATATTGTGATGAAAGTCATCTTTGGCTTACGTGCATAGATGGACTTTGTATGATTATGATCATGGATCATTCGGTATAATCATGACCTGTAATGTTATAAATGATATGGTAAAAGTCCTCAGTGGCATGTAATGCATTGATGGACAATTTTTGGTATGATTATGACCAGGGATTATTCGGTATAGTCATGACCATTGATGATTTAATGAATATTCTTGGCCCGTAGTGCAGGGATGATTCGATGATGTGGTTTATTTATTAAGCTGAGTCTCAGCGATAAAAATTGATGAAAACATTTTAAATCATAGAAGATAGTAGATATCATTCTCTACTTGACTCTTCTAATGGATTGCTTATTCCGCTGCAGCTAAACTTAATGTCTATTGTATTTTATCAGTTTAACATTGTTGAAGACTAATGATAATTTATTCTGCATTATCTTAATCATAATATTTCTTACTGGGCTAGTTGAGCTCACCCTTTCTTTCACTGGTCTCTTCAGGAAATGAGAATATAGCTAGGACGAGTCGGGAAACGGATTGACGGTCCAGATGGTAGCATTAGTAGTCCTCACTATTCTATAGAATAGTGTGATAATAATTGTAATCAGGACTCCATTGAGTGTGGATATTGTCCAGATGACAATATTTGTATTAAAACTCATAATATATGTTTTGTCGTATTTTACACGACAGTTGTATAATTAAGTTTTTATTTGTATTTTGTACCATGTATTTCACGACCCAAGATGGGTGATGTATACCTGTTTTGGGGGTGTCACAGTTGGTATCAAAGCTTAGGGATATGATCCCTGGCTGAGATATGAGACAAGAACTAGGAGGGGAGAGACGGGGAATTCCTTCGCTAGTATGACCTAGCTTAAGTTTATTTGGTATTTAATTGGTCGGTCAGAGTATAGGGATAATATGTGATATGTTAATTAACCCTTGTTCTGTGACAGTGTTTGAAAATGACATCTGAAAATGTTGAGATCAGCAATGAAGCACATGAGACCGTTGAGTCACCAACGATCAATACCCAGGATAATGTGCAGCAGGAAGACAATAATCCTCAGGTAAATAACAACACTGATCAGATGATGAACGATGGGATGTTCAGAGGCTTTATGCAATTTATGCAACATCAGGTAAGAGAGACTCCTGTTCAAAATATAGGTGGAAATAATGGCAACCCACGATCGGTCACCGCTAAGCAGTTCAAGGAGCTGGGACCACCAGAGTTTTTGGGAAAGCCATAACCACTTAAGGCAGAGACGTGGTTAAAGCATATCACCAAGATATTTGATGTCTTGGGATGCTCCGAGGAGCAAAAGGTTCCCTTTGACACCTTTATGTTGCGTAAAGAGCCAAATTACTGGTGGAAATCTGTAAAACGTACTCAGCCTGACGCACTCAAGATGTCTTGGGTGAAGTTCCAAGAGCTGTTCAACGACAAGTACTTTCCCGAAAGTATTCGTCACATGAAGGAGGTAGAGTTCATCAAGTTGAAGCAAATCAATATGACCGTGTCGTAATACGAGGCTAAATTTGCGGAGTTATCCCGGTTTGCATCCCATTTGGTCGATAATAAGGAGCAAATGACGCGAATATTTCTAAGAGGTTTGAAATCCGATATACGTCAATACCTCATTTCTCACAAACTTTGTTTATATTTAGATGTTGTGAATAGGGCTCAGTTATTGGAGCGTGATAATGAGTCAGCACAACCAAAAGGCAATGACCAACAACACGATAATAATCGTACCGGTGGAAACGACCATCGGAACAATGATAACCATCGTGGGGGAAATTATCATGCCAAGAATGGTAACCACTTCGGTGGTAATCATGGCCAAGATAATAGGAGTGGAAATTTTAAGAAGAAAAGGTTCAACAACGATGGAAAGACAGCAGCACCAACACCCGTTTTCAAGGAAGGAGAACGACCACCAATTATATGCTTCAAATGCGGAGGGGAGGGACATATCAATCCAAACTGCGTGATGCAATCCAAAGTATGTTACAATTGAGGAAAAGAAGGTCACCTAGCCCGATTTTTTCGTGCACAAAAGTCAAGTCTAGCTGGGACGGTGGCATCGAAGGTGGATACGAACAAAACAAAGTCGGTGGTTTCAGGAAGAGCATTTTTTGTGACTTCTCAAAAAGCGAGTGACCCAAACGAAGTTAGCATGGGTTAGTTAATTATAAATTCTTTCGAAGTCTATACCTTATTAGATACTAGTTCTACCCATTCTTTTATCTCTATTGCTTACGGTCAACGTTTAAATTTAACTCTAGAGAAGTTAGACTTTGACTTATCGATTAAAACTTCGTTAGGAGAAACCTTCATTTCATGTGTTATCCAAGTCTTGGATGAGAGTCACATTTTTAAATGATATTTCTATCGTTAATAAATTTCCTGACGTAATCTTGAAGAACTTACTAGCCTACCCGTAGAGCGTGAAATCAAATTTTATATTGACCTCAGTACAAAACCCATTTCTAAAACCCTTAAATATTTCTTCACCTAGAACGAACGTATTATGCACCAAAGACGTTGGCTCGTGCTGTTGAAGATTATGACTATACCACTCAATATCATCGTGGAAGAGCGAACGTGGTAGCTAACGCGTTGAGTAGAAGATCGTATGCATTTACGAGTGCGATGTTGTTAACACAAAGACCCATTTCGTATAACTTACAAATGATGAAGATATAGTTATAGACTCTAAAGACCCACGTGAAGATAACGAATATACGATTAGAATCGACTTTAATCGATAAAGTTAAAGCCATGCAAGCTACATACTCAGAGCAGATGAATGTGAAGAAGAAGGTTCAAGAGGACGTTATTCTAGAAGCAAGAATCGACGAAGAGAGAAAATCTCAACCCTCGATTTAATTGGCCCATTTGAAATACTTGATCGAGTAGGAACTGTGGCTTATAGACTCATTTTACCGCCAAGTATATCGCGTGTTCATAACGTTTTTTACGTATCGATGTTATGTAAATATGTGGACGACCAGAACCACATTATTGAATTAGAACTAGATGAGATAGCATAAGATTTAACGTATGAGGAGATACGTGTTAAAATCTTGAATAAGAAGGATCATATTCAAAACTCAAAGGTTATACCTCAAGAGTTAGAATCTTAAATGAAGTTAAGGTATCCTCACCTCTTCGGCATACCAGGTACGTAAGTAAATTTCGAGGGTGAAATTTCATAAGGAGGGGAGATTGTGAGACCCCAAATTTTATGAATAAATATTTAAATTTCTCGAAATATTTTTTCTGAATATTATGGTGTAGATTTGATATAATGTTATAGTTGTGGGTAATATTTATAAATTTTGTAAAATATGCAAGTTGTTATATAATATTCATTTGGTTGGGGAATATTCTTTTTATCGGGGAATATTCTTTTTGTCGGGGAATATCTGTACGATGGCACAATCATTGGTGGACCCCACAATAGAAGTATTGTCGTAGTAAGAAAACGATAGAATTATCTTTTTATAAAAATAACGGCGAAAGTGTTACCGTTAAAAACTATTAAACTACCCGGTAGAAAAAGTACAGTGATATGCGTGGTTGCATAGTAGCACACGGTATTGATTATTGATGCTTATGTAAGAAGTCACTCAGTTATACTCAATTATTGCTACAGTAATTGTTGCATCATATCTCTCATATTATTGGTTCGATTATTGTCATAGTATCAATATGTTATATTATTAAATCAATAATTGAGACGACAAAGTTATTTATATTTGTAAGACCCCGGATGATTATAAATGAAATTTAATTTCTTCTATTTATTATTTTGAAATAGTAAGGGTTGATTTTATTAATGTGGTTAGTTATGGATAAAATGCGCAAATATTTCAAATAAGCAAGTGGTTATAAAATATTCATTGTTGTCGTGGAATATTCTTGCTGTAGGGGAATATTCGTACGACGACGCAGCCTTGTGTGAGCCCCATAACGGAAAGCTATTGGATGAAGAAAACGACAAGTATAAGTTGTTTATAAATAACGACGTAGTTGTTACCGTTAATACTGTTGAAATACTCGGTGGTTAAAACAATGTAGCACACGATATTACACCAATTATTGATTCTTACGTAAGAAGACACTACTCAATAATTGTTACAGTAATTATAGTTCAATATTTTATTGTATTGATTCAATAATTGCTACGTTGATATTTTATATTATTGTTGTTTCAATAATTATCATTGCACAGTATTTTTCATTATCAGATCAATAATTCATATTATTGGAATAATATTATTAGATAACATTATTGGCAATGTCTAGAAAGTTCTATCTAAGGAGAGGTTTGGTCACCTAATTGCGCGCCAGTAAGGAAAAATCCTTATTGGAAAGCCCCCTCTTTCCTGGGAACGGCCTGGTTGTCAATATTGTGATTCTGTAATATTATTTGTGAATAATTAATTATTAATTTATATGATAATGAAAATATTCATTTTATGTGGATATAGATGGAGAAAATTTTTAATGTGATAATTGTTGAAAATTGATATTTTATCTTTTCTGATAAAATAATTCATTTAAATATATTATTATATTTTAATAATATAATAATGGTGATATTTTTACAATGAATGTGTAATATATGAATAAATGAGGAGGAAGAGTATTTTGGTTACAAAAAATGTTTAACACATGTTTAGTGTTACAAAAAAATGTTTAACACATGTTTTGTGTGTTGATGGACCCCATATTTGACTGAAATTTGATTATAGCCTGCAAAATCGTCCGTATGTGGATTTTGGTCAATTTTTGTTTGGAATTTGGAAAAACTTTCTTCTGCAAAGTTGCAGAGAATTAAATTTCATATGGAATGGACATAAGATTTAAATTTTACTGATAAGAATGTTATTTATTATGAATTATTGAAGTTTCAGAATATTGAGTCTGAATTGATTTTGTTACAAAAATTATTTTAAACATGTTTTTCATTTTTGTGTGGTAAATGTGTTTTTGATGTGGTAGGCTAAGGAAAATTTGATTATAAATATATTATTTTATTAAATTTTCTGCTTTGGTATTCTAAGCATTTTCCTATAAATAGGGTGCTTAGGTTAGAATTGAAAATCACACCAGAAACTGAAGTTTTCTCTCTCTTTCTCTCTCTATATTATCGAGCGTATTCTTGTGAGTATTTTGATACTTTGAGTGTTGTTATACAGTGCAAGTTCCCTTCAGTACTTTATCTAGTATTACGGTCAGAAGTATTGTCTTTTCAAGGTAAGGGATGTTATTTTTTTTTATAAATGATATTATTTCTTTCAATATCATTATGCCAGAATATTGGTAAAATTTTTCTTGTGAAATTCTGATCTTTTCATGTCAGAGTTACTATTCACGAGTTACTATTCACTAGTACTATTCACAAAGCATGATGATTTTTCTTGTGAAATTTCTATCTTTTAGTGTCGGAGTTACTATTCACATATACGGTACTATTCATGTATACGACACTATTCACAAATACGGTACTATTCACAGAAAAATTAAATTTTCTTTTTTGTGTCCAAGATTGTCTATTATGGTTCCTATCTTTGATTGGATCTATGTTTTGATCTTTATTTTTTTGAATTCTGCTCCACAATAGTTTATTATGGAGTATTTTTGAACTTGGATTGTCTAAAATACGAATCCTTAATATTTGTTTTTTTGTCTAACTGAATTCATTTTCTTTAAAATAGTTTTCATCATCCTCAGCCCTAAATGATGATATTACTGAATATCTTTGGCCTGTAGTGCAAAGATGAATGATTTCTTGATGAATATCTTTGGCCCGTAGTGCAAAGATGAATAGGTGTTGAGATGAACATGACCGACTGATTAATATCTTTGGCCTGTAGTGCAAAGATGACTATTTGATTAAAGATGTATATTGATTGATGTTACAGGGATAAAATATCGATGATGGACTTTTAAATTCATAGATGATAGTAGATTTCATTCTCTACTTAATTCTTCTAATGAATTGTTATTTCCGCTGCAGTTGTTGATCTAAAATTTGTTGTCTATTGTATTCTATCAGATTTTTCCCTGTTGAAGACTAAGGATAATTTGTTGTACATTATCTTAGTCATAATATTCTTTAATGGGCTAGTTGAGCTCACCCTTTTCCTTTTTGTTCTATTTTTCTTCTCAGGAGACGAGAATATAGCGGGAACTAGTCGGGGTGTGGAGTGATGGTTCAAGATAGTTGTTTTAGTAGTTCTCTCCTCACTATTCTGTAAAATAGTGTATCAATAATTGTAATGAAAACTTCATTTGAGTTCTAATATTGTCTAGAAGATAATATTTGTATTTAAACTCACAGCATAAATGTTGTCGTATTTTGTACGACAATTGTAGTAATGAAGTTGTAGTTGTTTATGTATCATGTATTTGGCGACTCAGAATAGGTTGGGTGGATTGGACCTATTTTTGGGGCGTCACAATATTATTATTTGCAATATTGAAAATGTCTAGAAGTTCTGTTAAGGAGAGGTTTGGTCACCTAATTGCGCGTCAATAAGGAGAAATCCTTATCGGAAAGCCCCCTCTTTCCTACCTGGGAACGACCTGGTTGTTAAATATTGTGAATTTTAATATTAATTATGAATAAGTTCGTGTTGATTAAAGATGAAATTGATAGTTCCATTGTGTTAGAATTATTAGTGTTAGTAAAAATCGACATTTATTCTGATGATAATTGATGTCTGGGGATTATATTGATAAATCGGGTAATTAATCGGATAAATGAGAAATTAATTGCTATTAATTCACATGATTATAACTATTTGTTCACATGTCTGTACTATTGATTCACATTCATGTATTATTAGAGGAGTTCGTGCAAGATTTATAATACTTGCATGACTAAGTTAAAGATGGAGGTATTATACTGTTATTCGTATTTTCACATGATTATAACTATTCAATCACATGATTGAACTATTGATTCACATTATTTACTATTAGGGGAGGTAGTGCAAGTTTGATAATACTTGCATGACTAAATTAAAAATGAAAAAAAAGTTGGAGGTATTGTACTGTAATATTTTGAGCCCCAAAACGTGCAATTATAGAAAATATTATTAAAATATTAATAATATTAGATGATGAGTTTATGAAGTGATTAAAATATTGTTATAATATTAACAATATTAGATTATGAGTTTATTAAGTGATTGATAATATTTGGATAAATTTAAAGTCTTTAATATTTATCCTTGTTTTCGTTTGATTAATGCTTATATCATTGTCATCATCCTCATGCTTATATTGTGATGAAAGTCATCTTTGGCTTACGTGCATAGATGGACTTTGTATGATTATGACCATGGATCACTCGGTGTAATCATGACCTGTAATGTTATAAATGATGTGGTAAAAGTCCTCAGTGGCATGTAGTGCATTGATGGACAATTTTTGGTATGATTATGACTAGGGATTATTCGGTATAGTCATGACCATTGATGATTTAATGAATATCCTTGGCCCGTAGTGCAGGTATGATTCGATGATGTGGTTTATTTATTAAGCTAAGTCTCAGCGATAAAAATTGATGAAAACATTTTAAATCATAGAAGATAGTAGATATCATGCTCTACTTGACTCTTCTAATGGATTTCTTATTCTGCTGCAGCTAAACTTAATGTCTATTATATTTTATCAGTTTAACATTGTTGAAGACTAATGATAATTTATTATGCATTATCTTAGTCATAATATTTCTTACTGGGCTAGTTGAGCTCACCCTTTCTTTCACTGGTCTCTTCAGGAAATGAGAATATAGTTGGAACGAGTCGGGGAACGGATTGACGGTCCAGCTGATAGCATTAGTAGTCCTCACTATTCTATGGAATAGTGTGATAATAATTGTAATGAGGAATCCATTTAGTGTGGATATTGTCTAGATGACAATATTTGTATTAAAACTCATAGCATATGTTTTGTCGTATTTTACACGACAGTTGTATAATTAAGTTTTTATTTGTATTTTGTACCATGTATTTGGCGACCCAAGATGGGTGATGTATACCTGTTTTGGGGGCGTCACATGGCCAAACCACTAAAGTTAATCATTATTATATTAAGCCAGAAGTAAAGAGCCCCGAGCCTTTCGCTGGTGACTTTCAAGTCTTGGAATGCACTGAAACCAGACTTTCCATAGGGGACGCCGTGAATAACGGTGGCAAGTTGATAGGTATCAATGTGACGTTCTATCCATGTCTTGGATGAGATTCACAGTTTTGAATAATATTTTTATCGTCAATAAATTTCCTGACGTATTCCCCGAAGAACTTCCTAGCCTACCCCAGAGCGTGAAATCAAATTTTGTATTGACCCCAGTACAAAATCCATTTCTAAAACCCTCAAATATTTCTTCACCCAAAACTAACGTAACTCACACCGAAGACGTTGGTTCGAGTTATTGAAGATTACGACCATACCATTCAATATCATCGTGGAAGAGCGAACGTGGTAGCTGACGAGTTGAGTAGAAGACCGTATGTGGTTACAAGTGTAACGTTGTTAACATAAAGACCCATTTCGTATGACTTACAAAAGATGGAGATAGAGTTAAAGACTCCAAGAATCTACGTGAAGATAGCGAATATAAAATTAGAATCGATTTTAATCGATAAAGTTAAAGTCACTCAAGCTATAGACTGAGAGTTGATGAATGTGAATAAAAAGGCTCAAGAGGGCGTTATTCTAGAAGCAAGAATCGATGAAGAGAGGAAATCTCAACCCTCGATTTATTGGCCTATTTAATATCCTCGATCGAGTAGGAACTGTGGCTTATAGACTCACTTTACCGTCAAGTATGTCGCGTGTTCGTAACATTTTTTTCACGTATCGATGTTACGTAAATATGTGGACGACCCGAACCACATTATTGAATTAGAATTAGATGAGATAGCAGAAGATTTAACGTATGATGAGATACCTGTTAAAATGTTGAATGAGAAGGAATATATTCTATGCTCAAAGGTTATACCTCAAGTGTTAGAATCTAACAATGTATCCTCACCTCTTTGGCATACCAGGTACGTTAGTACGTACGCAAATTTTGATGGCGAAATTTCATAAGGAGATGAGATTGTAAGACCCCAAATTTTATGAATAAAGATTTAATTTCTCGAAATATTTTTTTAATAGTAAGGTGTGGATTTGATATATGGTTATAGTTGTGGGTAGTATTTATAAATTTTACAAAGTGTGCAAGTTGACATAAAATATTCGATTGGTCGGGGAATATTCATTTTATAAGGGAATATTTGTACGACGACACAATCATTGGTGGACCCCACAACAGAATTACAATGACAGAAATATCTTTTATAAAAATAACGGCGAAAGTTTTACCGTTAAACTGTTGAACTACCCAGTGGTAAAAGTACAGTAATACGCGTAATTGCATAGTAGCACACTGTATTGATTATTGATGCTTACGTGATAAGTCACTCAGTTATACTCAATTATTGCTACAGTAATTGCTGCATAATATCTATCATATTATTGATTCCATTATTATCACAGTATCATTTGTATAATATTTTATATTATTAAATCAATAATTGAGACGATAAAGTTATTCATATTATTATTTGTAATATTGACGATGTCTAGAAAGTTTAGTCGAGAAGAGGTTTGGTCACCTAATTGCGCGTCAATAGAGAAAAATCCTTATCAAAAAGCCCTCTCTTTCCTGGGAATGATCTGGTTGTTAAATATTATGAGTATAATATTAATGATGAATAAGTTTGTGTTAATTAAAGATGAAATCGATAGTTTCATTGTGTTGGAATTATTAGTGTTTGTGGAAATCAACATTTATTTCGATAATAATTGATTTTTGAAGGTTATATTGACCAATCGGATAATTAATCGGATAAATAAGCAATTAATTGCTATTATTTCACATGATTTAAAGTCTGGATAATTGAATATTTTTAAACTCTAGATAAATTTAAAGTCTTTACTATTTATCCTTGATTTCATTTGATTAATGCGTATATCATTGTCATCATCTTCATGCTTATATTGTAATGAAAGTCATCTTTGACTTACGTGCATAGATGGACTGTTGATTGGTATAATTATGACCAGGGATCATTCGGTATAATCATGATCCGTAATGTTACAAATGATGTGGTAAAAGTCTTCATTAGCCCGTAGTGCATTGATGGACAGTTGTTGGTATGATTATGACCAGGGATTATTCGATATAATTATGATCATTGATGATTACATGAATATCCTTGGCCCGTAGTGCAGGGATGATTTGATGATGTAGTTTATTTATTAAGCCGAGTCTCAACGATAAAGTGGATGAAAAACTTTTTAATAGAAGATAGTAGATATCATGCTCTACTTGACTCTTCTAATGGATTATTTGTTCCGCTACAATTAAACTTGATATTTATTGTATTTTATCAGTTTAACACTGTTAAAGGCTAATGATAATTTATTCTGCATTATCTTAGTCATAATATTTCTTACTGGGCTAGTTGAGCTCACCCTTTTTGCTTTCATTGTTCTCTTCAAGAAATGAGAACGTAACCGGGACTAGTCGGGGAATGGAGTGACGGTCCGAGATGGTTATTTTAGTAGTTCTCATTACTTAGTGTGATAATAAATGTAATGAGGATTGAATTTGAGTTTAGATATTGTCTAAGAGGCAATATTCATGTAAAAACTCAGCTATGTTTTGTCATATTTTTACACGACAGTTGTATTAAAGAATTTTGTATTTGATTCTTGTACCATGTATTTGGATACTCAAGATGAGTGATGTATACCTATTTTGGGGGCGTCACATAGATAGTGACTTTTAAATTAGGTGACAACTTCTAGGCCTTAAATCGAATAATTTTAAATTTGAAACTTTAAATGGCCAACTCTCCATTTCAAATTGAAATGGAGAGGATACGGATCCACCCATAGTACCTAGGGATTAACTAAAGATGATAATTGATGGAATATAAAGGAAACTTATATTTTTTATATGTGTTTTTGATATTATTATATAGTTCTCTCTTACATGAGAAGAAATTGAGTCTGACCTTTATATGAGAGATCATATGAAAATATTAAAAACTCATGTGAAAATAGTGTTTCCAATATAAATGAACATAGAAACTAAGATGTAGCAAGAATTAAACACCATGCATATTTGGAACTTATACAAGAAGTATATATATACTCATTTAATTCCCCCATAAAAAGGGTTTCTACGTACTAGCTATACATGATTCATACATACATAATTATATATTTTTAGGATGGACTTGGCAAGCAACTAGACATATGTAGCATCTCCCTCTGGGGATTCACGCTCAAGGCCTTAGCCTTGCTGATATACAACTTTTTCACATTAGAATTTTGCTCGTCTAGCAATTTCACTAAACTTCTCTTTGCATTAGCCCTAAACGGACAATTCGAAGCCAAAAACCCATCTACCAAGTGTAGATACGCCTCTAGGTCATGGCAACATGCTACATCGGCATTGGGCTTTAGAAATGGCGACATCTTTGTATCCACCCTTAATTCGGTCCCAACGTGGGAATACGCCCATGGCATGTTGTTGTCGAGCACGTTAAGAACTCCGGCAGCTGCTGATTCCCTTAATTTTTTGTCGAGCCCTTCGCTCACAAACATGCCCGGAACCCTAGTGATCACGTCTTGTGAATTAACAATACGTAACACTTTAACATTTTTTGAATTTAAACGATTTGCGAATCCTCGGTTTCCCACCCTAGGCCCGCCAAACGAGAAGACAGCCACTGGAGGCATGTCCGGGGCGGAAGTGCTCAATTCGTCGGCCACGAGTAAGGCCATGGCGGCGCCGAGGCTGTGACCGGTGACGGTTATGCTTAGGGTTTCCCCTTTGTACATGTCCATTAGCCTATGTATTTCACTAACTACTGATTCGGATAAACTTGGCATGTGGGCCCCGGCTGTCTTGTAAAGACTCAAAAACCCACATTCAACCTTGGAAATGGATTGTCCTTTGACTTGATCCTCTTGACCGGGCATTTGTACAAGTATGTCTCTCATATTCTCCGCCCATTCTAGACACGTGGCAGTCCCACGGAGCGCGATCACGATATCCCTTCTTCCCATCCTTGCGATCTCCCTCAGGTCCTCGCAGACCGCAACGTACCCAATACAACTGGAGCGTTGAGTCATCCACCCGAGATCCGGTGCCACGTCATCCACCCATTTTGGCAGACCAACCGATGATGTGGCGTATAGGTTCTTGGTCACCCGGTAAGACTTATCGGGTAATGCCACGCGGCGTGCAGACGGAGCTTCATTTGCTGACGTGGCCGGATCGGAGTGGAAGCAATGATAGGCTGCCTGAATGAACTCACCGTACCTAACCATCTCTCTCCGGAGATTCTCGTTGAGCGGGTCAAGAAGACCGGCCCAATCGTTGCAGCCGTGATATTCTTGCCACAGGCTACCAAGCGTGTTCCTTGGAGAATACTCGGCGGACTTTGATAACAACCGCCGGAGGCGGTTAAGATGACGGGGAGATACTTCCTCCGCTGCCTTAGATTCCGGCCAAATCCGAGACGAATTAAGCCCTTCCAATAATCCCCTCCCTTTATTTTCCTCCGGCAACCGAATACCCACACCCATACCCTCATTACCTCGTTGCGGGTCTGGTGGTTGCGGCTCCGATTGCTTTTGTAGTAGCTTCTCAAGATTAGACAAGTGCTTTCGGGTCAATTTAGTGGATGAAACAGATGTTGCTGAATTAGCAATTCTTGCCGACGGGTTTAACGGCGATTTGGCGTACTTGAAGCTGGATCGGCGGATCTTAAAGGCGTTTAAGTTTTGTGCCGGAAGTGTTAATCCGATTAACATGGTTAATTAGAGAGAATAAAAAAGAGGAGAGACAAAGTCAATGAGTTACTTGATGGAGAAGGCTAATGAAATAAGAGAGGCAGGTGTTAGTTGAAGGAGCCAAGTGGGATTGAAAATGGAGAGTGGGGAGGCATAAAGAGTGGAATTGTTTCAATTAATAGAGAAGTGTTCATAAATGCCCTTGGAATTGTTTCAATTAATTAATTATAATTGATGGAGTAAAGTCCGACTATTTTGAGGAGAGTATATAGTTGAAATTCAACTGCACGACCACTTCTCTCTTACGTCATTGTCAAATATGTCAGCCCACGCGATTGAGTTTAAGAAAGGTAAAATTACATATATTAGTACATTTTAAAAAATAATTACAAAAATAAAACACCCATAAAATAATTACAAAAATATTACATTTTTTAATTTTATTTACAATATTACTATAATTATGTGTCCTTAATTAAAGGGATTAATAATATTAATGGGGCATATTTTTAAAATGCGTGATAACCTCCTTGTATTGTCGGTTTTGGACTTTTCGTTTTCGTATACTACCCTTTACACGCTGAAACCCTCTTTTTTATCTTCTTTCGTGTTTCAGCATTCTCCATTGATCGTTATCGAAGTTAGCAATTTCGTTCTCGTCACCATCATTTCTACTTGTTTTCGTGATTACACAGTGTTCATTGAAACCTCTTATCTCTTTCATTCGTGTTTCAGTATTCTCCATTGTTTGTTATCGAAGTTCATAGCCATTTCGTTTTCGTTCTGTGTTCGTCACCATCGTTGTTATCTGTTTTCGTGATTACACAGTGTTCCAGTTGGTTTATTATTTTTCGGTATCGATTCTGGTTGTGTATATTTTCAGGTCAGTTATTTTGAAATAATTTAACGTATTATATATATTAATGTAGTTTATCAGTCGAATGTAGTATTGATTGTTGTGTGGGTTTGTGTTATTTTTTATGTTTTGTATAGAATGGTTGATACAAAGAAGAAGGATGGGAAGAGGAAGAGAATATCGGAGTGTGAGTCTGTCAAGGACGTGAAGAAGTTTGTTGTGGATATGAAGGGGAAGGAAAAGGATGTATGTCGGAAATCGAGTAAGAATGAAAATAGGCTGGTGATACACAGTGATATCAAGCATTCTCAAGTGCAGTTAGATTATGAGCTTGACATTCCTGTAGTTAAGGCCAAAGGTCAAGTGCTTATCCAGAATATAATTCCAACACAGGGAAATTTAAAGGTAAGTTATTTTTAATTTTCTTATGGTTACCATTATATAATTATTTGGTTACTTATTAGTATGTATTTGGGTACTGTAAACTTTTAATGATTTGGTTACTTATTAGTATGTATTTGGTTACTGTGATATTATATTATTGTGTTACTTTTATGGGTTGGTTACTTATTAGTATGTATTTGGTTACTGTGAATTTTTGTTAGTATGTATTTGGTTACTGTAAAATAATAATTATTTGGTTACTTATTTTTATGTATTTGGTTACTGTAAACTTTTAATGTTTTGGTTACTTATTAATATGTTTGTGGTTACTGTGATTTTATAGTTTGGTTACTGTTATATCAGATTTTGGTTACTGTCATATTACAGTTTGGTTACTATTTTGTATTTTTTATGCTTAATATGTTTTTGCCTAGTATACATATTTTAATAAATTGAGTTTAGTGTATAGGTTGTTTATGTATTGGTTACCATTAAAAGATGGTGTGGGTACCATCATAGAATTATTTGGTTACTTGTTAGTATGTATTTGGTTACTGGATTGTGTGTATAACACTATTTTTTGTATAAATTTTGTTATACTGGTTACGAATAACTGTTCAATTCTGGTTTTGTGTATTTACAGTTATGGGATCTTTATTATGAGGAATGCAATAGAAAATTCACTGGAAAAGTAATATATTGGTGTGACATGGAAGTCCCCATAATTATTGCCAAGAAATTGAATGAAAGTCAGCTGGAGAAGTTTAGGGCAACATGTTTTGGAAATTTTTTGGAGTTTGGTGAGCATCAAATGTATTCACAGATTATTCACCATGCTCTTGTAAGGGAGGTTCACCAAAGGGATGATGGTGAGATGTGGTTTTTGTTTGGGGAGAAAAGGGTTAGGTTTGGGCTGCCTGAGTTATGTCTGATTTCTGGGTTGAGATGGCAAGGCAATGATGATATAAGTGCATATAAAGGTATGCAAAATCTGATTATTGAAAAATATTTTGGGGCAGAAGTTGTTACTCGTAATAGTATACGTAGGATATTCCGGAAGGCAGTTTTTGATGATGATAACGAGGCTATTAGGATGTCATTGATTTTTTTGGTGTTTAATTTTATTCTTTCAACAGTTTCTGAAAATTTTGTTGATGTTGCTGTAATAACCTGAGATTTTCTATATAAAATAAATAAGAAATTTTGCGTATAAATTTTTTTTATTTAATGACGAGACTAAGTGTCAAGTAAAGTGAAAGATAAATGCGAATATATTTATTATTTGAAAAATTAGAAATAATTTTGGAATTATTAATTTCCAAAAATTATATGGTAATAAATTTCTGTAAGCCGGAATGTTTTTATTAATTATTTTACATGAAAACATGATTGGAAATAATTTATGAAGTGATAATTAGATTTATATAATAAATATTTTATTATATGAATTGTTTAGAATAGTTAAGTTAATTATTTTAACTTGATTATTGATGTTGTGTATGAAGAATAAGTCAGATATGAGATCCAAACCCTGGATTAGGATTGTGATCAAGAGATGAGAATAATAATATTATATTATTTATATAATGATTTTACAGTACCATAATTATGTATTGTGTATGTGCGGACAGATAATATTGAGCAATGATGGTCAATTAGGTCATAACATATTACCGTGCTGTGAAACCCTAATTATTAAACTCAGTTATGAGATATGACTGAGTAGTGACTGTGTATATGAAGTTACTGTGTTTAAGAATATCGGTAATTAGAAGAAACCCTAATTACTATTGTACGTCACTAATTAGGACAAACCCTAATTATTATAACCTTAACCGGTTGAAGTTAGAAACCATAACGACTATGTTAGTAACATACACAAATAATTAAAGAACACTAATGCTCAATTAGAAACCCTAATTGACGACGTTAAGAAACCTTAATTATAGAACCCTAATTTTAATTACCGGGTTTAATTTCGATGTTATTGTATAAGTTTTTTAATTTACCAAAGGATAGAAATTAATTGGTAAATTGTAAGAATTAAATTTAGTAATTAAATATTACATTTAATTGCCTTGTACAAGATTGCCCTTGAAATTATATGTGAAATGACCAAAATATCCTTTTTGGCAAAAAGGGTATAAGAACACTAAACCTAGAAATCCTTTGATTCGATGTTATTTGATGCAATTAATTGTTTAAAGTTGTGTAATAGGATGCTAATTGATGATATGGGTTGATAAATCAAACACCCATAACATCAAAGTACACGAATTTGAAGATTTAAGAAATTTGGAAAATTTTATTTCTGTGATTTTTCGTCAAATGTCAGAGCTTATAGATCTTTGATCGAACATGATTTTTGTTGTTTTTAAGTTGTTATGTGTATCTTGTTATATGGTCTTTAATTTTCAAAAAGAATCAAGTCCATATCATGTATAGATTAGAAGTTATAGATGGTTAAACATGGTTGACCGATCATGATAAACTATTTTTGGGCAGTCTGTAATGGGGGCATTCTCGTCCACTTTTTGTGCTTTAAAATGTCTGGGCTTTTGATATGTTGTAGTGCACTGAGTTAGGAAGCCATAGGCTTTGGAATGACCTCATTCCGACCTCGGATGAGGGAATTACAGTGATTGGAAGGAAATGTGTCAAATTTCTCAAAACTGAAAGTCAGCAGCGGAATGTGCTATTCGGGACACTGTTTTGATTAGTTAATATTTCCAAAACCTTCTGGGCTTTTGGTATGTTATAGTACACTGAGTTATCTTTCCATATACTCCGAAACGGACTAAATCCGATATCGGAGGAGAGAGTTATGATATTTCAAAGTAGTAGTGTCAAAACTGCCCAACAAGTGCGGTGCAGTCCACTTGAACGGAATTTTTGGGCTGATGTGTTCGAAATTTGGAAATGGTCAAAGAATAAAAGTTGTAGCCCCAAAAGTTAGCTTCGTGTGGGCTCAAGAATCGCTCAAAAATGTTTTGAAACGAAAAAGTTATGACTGTTTTAGCGAGAGAGGGTAAAGCTGAAACGAAATTGAAAACTGTTATGAACGTCTACTTTTGACGCACTATTTGGGCTACCTAATGAACCCGAATTGGGTAATTCATATTTTTTTAAAAATAGTCTTACATACCATGTATAACATATCCAAAAATCAGATTAATCAGAGTTATGAGCAATGCGTTAGAAAATCGCAAAGTGAGCTATTGAAAAATTAGTATAAACCAAGTCCCACATCGACTAAATTGAGAACTTCACCATTTTCTAAACCTATAAATAGAAGGGCTTGGCCTTTGTTTCATTCACCAACAATAAGGCCTCCAATTTTTGAGAAAAGGCTTTGTTGTGGGAGGACTTTTTATAAAGATCTCCTTAGTTAAATTTTGGCGTGGAAGTGCGTATTTAGTTTGTGGAATTCGTATTTTCGGGTATGTTTTTTTTATTTAATTTTTGTAATGTTATCATTTTAAATACTGTATTTAATTGTTAGTTAAAGTTTGAATTTTTGAAGTTTAGTTAGTTTGTTAATAAACTAGTTAATTTACTATGTTTATTTTGGCTTGGAATTGATTATGTAAATGAGTTATTTGTGATTACTTTTAATATTTTGTGATGAATTTCATTAATTAATTATTATTAATGATATTAAAGTTATTTAATGATTATATTAAATAATTTAGTTTAAAAATGATTTTAATATTATAAAAATCATTTTAAATGAAAATAAGGTATTTAAAAATATTTTAAGTTATAAAATATAACTTTTAATATTTAAATGATAATTTCATTAATAATTAGATATTAATGATATTAAGATAATGTTAATGATATTTAGTTTATTTAATAATTATTATTAAATAAATAGTTTAAAAATGGTTTTATTTTTTTAAAAACCATTTAAAGACTTAAGGATTTAAAAATATTTTAAGTTATAATTAATGACTTTTAATATTTGGATAAATAGTACATTAATATTTAAATATTAATGATAATTATTTAAAAATGATTTTTATTATTTTAAAAATCATTTAATGGTAATATAAATGTTTTAAAAATAGTTTGAGTTATTATAAATAACTTTTATATTTTGGCAATGGTTTCATTAATAGTTTAGTATTAATTAAACTATTAATGATAATGGAATTGTTTAATGTTTAAATCATTTAATTATGATTCCGATATTTGAAAGTTATAGCCGGCCAAACTAGCTGACTTGAGAACCGATTATGAAGTTCTGAATTTGAAGAAGAACACCTATAGTAACAGTTATATCACTATAGGCCCTTTAGTGACATATTTGAATTATTTTAAATTTTCTAATTCTGGAAATTTCGAAAATGATTAAAAATAAGATGTCTGATATTTACAGATGTTGAGGTATAGAATAAGAGTCTTAGACTCAATATTTACCCGATAAAGCTGTCGGTACGCCGACAAATGTCAGACCTTATAAAAGAAAGAAAAGGCTACTGTAAGAGCATGGATGAGATATTTGAAAAATGTATAAAAATATTTCAAATATAGAATAGGAACTAAAAGTATGATCACTGTGATTATGTGATTAGACTATGTGCTGACTGTAATAGACAGTACTATGTGTTAAGATATATTGTTCGAATCGAACGAATGATCTGATTATTGATAGGTTGTGATAAAGAGATAAAACCTAAGTTGAGATTTGTAATCAGCGAATCAGGCAAGTATCTTACCTTTGCATTTCATTTATGCAATGAACATGAATAAGAATGTTTCAGAATTATTCTATTCCTGTACAGATTATGTACGCTTTGATTATCAACATGTTAATTCAGATATATATATTATGTTCATTGATTTCTAAATGGTTATACAAGTGTCCCCACTTGGATAATCATGACATTTATTCACATGTTGATACACCTTTGTCAATTACCCGTATATACATATATGTTGAACTACATATTATTGTTGAGCAAGATTAAAAACCTTCGGGTTTGGAACCAGACATGTATGAACATTTCTATATGGGAAATTTTTGCGCCCAAGGCGAATAGAGTGAGCGATGAATTTCGTTCAAGTTATGTAGTATTGATTAATACAAGGTACAACGGGGCTGAACACCCTCCGTGCCTGTAGGTTATGACGGTTTGAGGATGGATTTCTGCTAAACTTTTTCGAAAATGAAAAAGAATGTTCATAATATGTTTCTTAAACCCTATTCAAGGGTAGAGCCAGAGCCAAATTTAAAGAATTTGAAAGAGAGTTGTTATGTGAATTTTTTATCAGTACAGATTACTTCACAACTTTTAATTCGTTGTAGAAGTGTTATATAAAAAGAATACTTATATTCTTTCAGCTTATATATATAATTTCTATTACTTGCTGGGCACTCAAATGCTCATCCTTGCTTAAATTAAATGTTTTCAGTTATGTATGAGAAACCTGAAGGCTCAGGCACGAACAAGGAGAAAGGAAAGTTGTTCGAATGAGTTATATTATGAGTTAATGGTTATAGTCAGTATTGGTATCTATTCAGGTATCGTATGGAATGTATTTGAAGGTCTCGTACCTGGGGAGTAAACTTTGATGTATGTAAATTAAGTTTGAATGTAATATTATAATTGCATTATTCAGCTTATAGAAATGGTATCGTGAAACACCAAGTTCGGGTTTCAAGTACCTAGATTTGGTGTCGTCACAGTTGCAATGATAAATTTTATATGTTATGGTGATGTTAGTAGTTTTCCTTGGGGGAAAGTTGCGTTTGAAATGACAAAGTATTCTTTGTCAAATGTATTGAAGGGGCATATAAAGAAAGGAAGGAGTGGTGTTTCAACATATAATTTCTACAAGGACCATTATATTAAATTGTATAAGTTGAATGGTATTCCACATGTATTTCAAGTGTTTATGTTTGAAACAATTTCAACTTTTAAAATTCGTGGTATATGCAACGACGAGCATCTGTCGGATATCCGTTTATATAGATGGAAGGAGCTCGTGAAGCCTCCTTCAAATGACAAGTTGAATGAGCTAGTATTCTGTTCTGGACAGGTATGCAGTTTACTATTAAGAATGTAATTTGTTACCTTTAGTTAATTATTTGGTTACTGATTATTCGTGTGAAGTTTACTCTTAACATAGTAGTTAGTTACCTTTATATACTAATTTAGTTACTTATTATATTATGTGTATGTTAACAATAAAAATGTTGTTGTTTATTAGAATATACGCAATTGGATATTGATTATATTACACTCATGTAACTAATAACAATTTTGTTGGTTACTAGAATATACACAATTTGGTTACCTTTATATATTTAGTTGGTTAATGATTTATATATATTTGATTAACAGTATCTATGTTTTTGTTTATTGATTTTGTTTTCTGTTTATTTATTTTATCTTTTTGTTATTGTAATTGTATAATGTTTGTCAGATGTTATACTAAAGTGTACTTATTATTTTTCAGCTTAGGGTAAAAAGTTTGATTCCCACGGATGAGGAGAATGAACGTCTTGATTTGGGCAGGTTTCAATTTTTCAGTGGGAGGGATGCTGACAAGAATGTTGAAAAGAAGTCGAAGGATGACAACATTGGAAGTGATATATCGGTCATTAAAGATGCAATTGATACACGGTTACGGCCGTTGGAGAAAAAAGTTTCTGAAATTAAGAAAGACGTTGTAAAACTGCGGGCTGATATAAAGGATGAGCTACAGATTTTACATGTTCAGCTATGCAGAGAGTTTAGATTAATTATTAGAGATGAGTTACGAGGGATAAAAGATGGTGGGGTCAAAGAAGTTGACAGTGATTCTGATGATGATTCTGATTCTGATTCCGATGAGGGTGGTGATTCTGATGATGATGATGAAGCCGATGATTCTGATGAAGGTGATGAAGCTGATGATGTTGTTGATGAGCATGCTGGTGAGGTTGGTGATGATGGTTTGAAAGCTGATGAGGTTGGTGATGATGGTTTGAAAGATGATGAGAAGAAGATGAATTTGTAAATGAAACTGGAAATGAAGGTGATGATGTTATGCTTGAAGATCGTCATGTTGATGTTATGGTTGAAAACCGCCATGTTGTTGAGGATGTTATGGTTGAAGCCCGTCATTTTGTTGAAGATGTTGTTGAGGATGTTGGTGATGTGTCAGATTTTGTTAAGAAGAATTATGGTAATGAATCTGAGTATGATAATGAAGTTAAACTTGATGGTATGGTTGAAGAACATCATGAAATAATAAGTAATGTTGTTCAAGAAATTGTCAAGGTTAGACTTTTTTTGTTTGTTTTATTTTGTGTTAGATGTCTTTTTTTCAATTTTTTAAAGATAAATCGATTGTTTTGTATTTTGAACAGATTGTTAAGAATGATGTTGACATGCCAACTTTTGACATTTTAAGCCAATGTACAGGGAAAGATATTGTTGTTTATGTTGCTGCTGAGGTTAGTGTTATTACGACATGCCAACTTTTTTTTTTACATGCTTTATGTTTTGGTTACTGTTTTACCATTACATGCTTAAGGTTTTGGTTATTGTTTCAATTTTACTCAGTATCCAACTCATAAATATATAGTAACCATTATAATGTTTTATAGTAACCAAAACAGCATTAGTTAGTAACAAGTATAATGTTTCATAGTAACCAATAATGCATTAGACAGTAACTAATATAACATTAGATAGTATAATGTTACCAATACATAATTAGTTAGTAACAATTATAATGTTTCATAGTAACCATTACAGCATTAGACAGTAACCAATACAACATCAGATTTTAATTTGAAAATATAATTATTTTCGTTACATTTTCTGTCATTTGTAAAAGGGGAAAAAGTTTGAGGCGGAAAGCAAATCTGTATTGGATGAGATGGTTCCGACTACCCAGGATATAGTCCAGTGTGATGAATTGGAGAAGAGCGTCAATAGAGTCAGTGGCAGACCTGTGCGTGAACATTTAAAGAGTGCTGTTCTACAGTCTCCATATACAGGAACATTTGGATCGGCTGGGTTATTGCTAATGCATCGGGTGCTAGTCAAAGAATTGCTGTTATTTCTGCATTTCCCAAGGTTTGCATGGATATGCCGTCCAAATTTGAAGAGGCATTGTTTGAACAGTGGTTTAAAATAGGACTTAACAACAGGAAAAGGTTTGTTTTTTACTGTTAAAAATGCTATAGTTTTTTTATGAAACAAATAAATTTGTTTTTGGGTAGTGTGTATATTAACATGGTGATTGTTAATGTCAACGTGTATACTAATATGTTTTTATATTGAAGGACGGACAAATTTCCTGGGAAGAATGACATTATCGAACCTGATTTTGTATTTGGGTCTATCCCAATTTCATCCAAAATGTGGTTTTATAAATTAAAGACTCCTGGGAAATGGTTAGACGATGATGTGAGTTCTTTTTTTTTAAATTATGTTTCTATATTTATGGTTACATTATTTATTTGTTTAAGTAAATAGCTTTAACAGTGTTGGTTACTGTCATATATCTGTTTTGTTACTGTCATATGATTGTTTTGTTATTATTATATTACTGTTTTGTTACTATCATACAACTATTTGGTTACTATTATATAATTGTTTGGTTACTATCATAAATGTTTTATATATATGTTGGTTACCATCATATAAAATGATATGTTAATATTTAAGCATGTTTTGGTTGCTATGATATAAGTGGTTGGTTACTGTCATATATATGTTTTGTTATTATTATATTACTGTTTGGTTACTAGTATACAACTATTTGTTTACTATTATATAATTGTCTGGTTAATATGATATATGTTTTATATATGTTTTGATTGCCAACATATAAATTGATATGTTACTATATAAACATGTTTTGGTTGCTATGATATAAGTGGTTGGTTACTGTCATATAACTGTTTTGTTATTGTCATATACCTATTTTGTTACTATCATATTACTATTTTGGTAATATCGTACAACTTTTTGGTTACTATTATATAATTTTTTGGTTACTATCATATATGTTCTATATATATTTTTGTTACCATCATATAAACTGATATATTAATATATAAACATGTTTTGGTTACTATGATATAAGTGGTTGGTTACTGTCATATAACTATTTTGTTACTGTCATATAACTGTTTTGTTACTATTATATTACTGTTTGGTTACTATGTTACAACTATTTGGTTACTATTATATAATTGTTTGGTTACTATCATGTATGTTTTATATATGATTTTTTTACCATCATATAAACTGATATGTTGATATATAAACATGTTTTGGTTACTATGATAAAAGTTGTTGGTTACTATCATATAACTGTTTTGTTACTGTCATATAACTGTTTTGTTACAATCATGTTACTGTTTGGTTACTATCTTACAACTGTTTGGTTACTATTATATAATTGTTTGGTTACTATCATATATATATATATATATGTTGGTTAGCATCATACATGTTTTATGTTTTTTTTTTAAATTATGTTTTTATAGTTATGGTTACATTATTTAGATGTTTAAGTAACTAGCGTTAACAGTGTTGGTTACATTGATTACATAATGTTATTTTTCAACACTATTAATATATATATTTTTTGTTCAGCATATCAATGTTGCATTATATTAATTCCGTAAATTGGCCAGACATTCTGATACTGTGCAAATAAGGGCAACGACTACGGATTTTGGTTCCATGCCTAGATGACCTCTCTTTTTGAAGAGTATAAAAGTAAAAATGCAGATAAGAGTGTGTTGTCTGGGGAAGGTGATGTTGCTGAGTACATTCATGGACTGTTTATGGATGTCAACACACCATGGAAAAATGTTGAATATGTTTTGTTCCCCATACATATGTCATCACTGGAACATTGGTTTTTGTTAACGTTTGATGTGCATCGTAGACGTCTAACTGTTTATAATTCTCTGCAGCCGAAAAGAAAATCCATGCAAACAAAAATCATGGATGTTTGTGAACCTTATATATTTATTCTTTCCACTTTATTGCGCAAGACTAGATTTTGGAGGGATAGGAGTGACATTAACTTTAGCAGCGAACCGTATCGTAATAAGGAGGAAGATGACATAATTGAGTTAGAATTTGCAGATTCGGTTCCTGAACAAGTGGAGGGGTAAGGGTTACATTGTTTTCAATTTTTGAATTATTATATTTAATTATTTTGGTTACTGTCATATAATTGTTTTGGTTACTATGTTGTAACTGTTTGGTTACTGTATAAACTGATGTGTTATATATTGGTTGATTCTAGTATTGATATTGGTTATCTTTTGTGCATTTGTACAGTGATTGCGGGTTGTTCACAATTTGTTTTGTCGAGCATGTCATTCATCAGAAGATTGATGAAATTCCTATTCCATTCCCCGTTGCGCAATATCGGAAGAAGTTATGCACAAACTTATATATGCATGGAAGGAACAAAAAATTGGAGGGATATGAGACTGACAGAGAATTTCCAGAAAGATTTGTTCCAGATTTTGATTAGTTCAGATATTGTTGTGTTGTCAGTATGAATTGTGTTCTGTATTTTTATTTTTTAATATACACAACAATTTTGTATGGTTCATTAAGGATGGTTACTGAATCTTATATAGATGAGATTTCATATGGTATTATAATGTCAGTTTTGGAATTAATCTTGTGTGTTGTTGGTATTTGATTCGTTTTAGGCTGTGTTTGCTACATTATATTGAAATGTACAGTTGGTAACCAAATATATATAAAAGGGTAACCAGCTAATGTTTTGATAGTAAATAGAGATATACAATATTATTTCAGGACATATATCTGTTGTTAAATGGGTCAGGACATATAATTATTGTTAAATGTATAGGTGAGAGTATACATTAGTTAACAAAAAAAATTGTTTTGGTGATTGTTATCTAAATATTTGGTTACCTATTTGTTATATTTTGTTTATTGTTATAACAAATAAGTAACCAAATAGTTTACTCTTATGGTCACCATATTATGTTTATACAAGTAAACAAATTGTAGTAAAATTTGATAAAATCATTATATATCAGTTAACATAAATATATGTTAACAATATTTGTTATAGTTTGTATCAAAACAGTTATAAATTTGTATCACGAATGTTATGAATTGTTAAATGTGTTTTTTTTAGTGGATCGTCATGATGGAAACACATTAATTTTAATTAAGAGATTCCATTTTTATATATGATGGTCATTTGTATAACTATCATATTAAATTAAATATATTTTTGAGATGTTCAGTTGGTATCCAAATTGTTATATAAGAGTAACCATTTGACTTTATGTTAGTAACCAAATAATTTACAATTTATATTTGGAATAATTGTCAAGTAAACAGTGTACTTTTTGTGGGTTCCCAATTGTATTGGCAACTCATAATGAATTCAGAAATCAAATGCTTTAATCAATAAAAATGTTGGTTATTGTACAAAATCAAAAATGTTACCATCTATGTGGTTTATGGTTAATGATAGTAAACAATTATATATACATGTATCTACACTCTTAATGTAAATGCATTATATCAGGGTTTTTTGGTCTTAAAACCGGTGGATTATTGCAGGTTTTCCTGTTGTATCCTTTCTCTTGGCACCTGCTGCATTTGTTTTGAATTTTGATTTCAGATCTGTGTTTGTACCTCCCTACTTTTGGTCTTCCAGCTGGTCTTCTTGTGTTCGGTGGTTTTACAACCATGTTTCTTACTTCTTCTGGTACATCCCAGTTTTCTTTGTCATCTAACGGCATGATTGAAGCTGAATATGTGTTGACCAAAGTTGTTTTATAGTATTTTTTTGAGCAAAAATCATAACAGCTCAAATTTTGCTTACTCATAATAGCAGCAACATGTGGACATGGCATCTCATGATACTGAAATTTTTCACATGTGCATGTTCTTTGATCGATGTCCACTATATATTGTTTGACGACATCGTAAACAGTAAAAATCACTAAGTTTGATGTCTCAACCTACATCACAAATTAACTGTTGTTAGAATAAAGTACAACTGGAATCATTTTCATTATCTGAAAAAAGAATACATATTAAATTAAACAACTCAATGTTATAATTACAAAACAAGTAACTAAGCATTAAATAACTTAGCAGTAACATTATAATTATACAGAGTAACCAAATAAGCATTAGTTAAGTGACCAATATAATGATACTATCAATAACCAACTCAGCAGTAATATTTTAATTATTAAGAGTAACCAAACAAGTATCACTTAGTAAACAGTATAATGATACACGGTAACCAACTTAGCAGTAGTCGGTAACCATTGTAATGATATGCATTAAGCAATTAAGTATTAATTGACAACCAATATAATATTTCATAGTAACCAAGTTACCATTAGCCAGTACACAAGTTACTATTAGTTAGTAAATATTATAGTGTAGCACAGTAACCAAATCAGCATTAAACAGTAAACAATTCAACATTAATTAGTAATATTATGCAGTAAGAAGGCAGTATTAATAAGTAACCAGTACAATGATACACAGTAACCAACTCAACATTGTCAAGTAACCATTATAATGTTTAGCAATTAACAATTAGGTATTTGTTAGTAACCAATATAATATTACATAGTAACCAAGTTATCATTAATAAGTAAACAAGTCAGTATTAGTCAGTAAACATTATAGTTTAACACACTAACTAAGTCAGCATTAGTCAGTAAACAATTCAACATTACTTAGTAATATTATGTAGTAATCAAGACAACATTAGTCAGTAACAAATACAATATAAAAATTAATGCAATAAATTATAATTTGTATTTGTTACCTTAAGTTTCCTTGATTTAATGATATTAGATTGCAATCTTTCTTCAGCTGTTGTGGAAAGTGTTGTGAATGTTGATAGGACTACTTGTTTGTTTGTGAAATACCATCTTTGAACCAGACAACGTAGGCATTCAATCATTGATGCAACTGGAAGATCCCTAATCATATTAATTGTGTTGTTAATAGATTCGGCGGTGTTTGAAGTCATTGTTGAGTATCTGCTTACAGCCCCATGGAGCCTGGTGCACTTTTCCAACTTGACCTCTTCCTCCAAATATGTCCTTATTCGAGGATCAATGGCATCAAGTTCAGCCATGTGTTTGTTGAATTGTTCAATGTTGTATGCTCTACATGCTCCGTTGTAAGCTTGTTTAAGTTCTTATCCTCTCTTTTTGAATCTATTTTTTATATTTTTCAGTATATGGTATGTGCAGGAAGCATGCATGACATCTGGAAACACATAATTCAGTCCTTGTATTATTGCTTCATGTCTATCTGAAACAATGCATTGGCCTTCCCTTACTCCACAAGAAGTTCTTAAATTCATGAAAAACCATCTCCAAGATAATTCGTTTTCGCTGTCAACCACTGCAAAAGCAATCGGAACAATGTTTCGGTTTGCATCTTGTGTGCTTGTTATCAGTAGTGTCCCTCCGTAAGTTGATTGTATGAATGTGCCATCGATTACAATAATTGGAAAGAAATGATGCCATGCTTGAATGGATGCTCCAATGGCAAAGAATAAATATTTGAAACGAGCCTTTGTTTCCAACTCAAGAGCTGTGACGGAACCTGTTATGAAACATCAACATTATCAATAGAATTATAAGTAGTGTAATGCTACAAAGTAACCAAGACAACATTAGACAGTAACCAAATTATTATCATACAGTAACCAAGATAACATTGGACAATATAATTTTATACAGTAAATATACAGTAAACAAGACAAGAGTAGAAAGTAACCAATGTATTTAATGTCAGTATCCAAGTCAACGTTAGTCAGCAACCAATTATCCAAACATTAGGCAGTAACCAAAACACTAAGGAATATATTGTTATACAGTAACCAATCAGTAACCAATATATTGTTACACAGTAACTAATACAACATTAGTCAGTAACCAATAAAACATTAGACAGTATAATTTTATAAAGTAACCAAGATAGCATTAAACAGTAACAAACATATTTGCTTATAGTAACCAATACAACATTAGATAGTATAATGTTTTTCAGTAACCAAGACAGCATTATACAGTAAATAGCATATTTCTATACAGTTACCAAGATATCATTATGCAGTAACCAACAGTTGCAGCAGACAGTAACCAAGATAACATTAGACAGTAACCAACATATTGTCATACAGTAACCAAGACAGCATTAGATAGTATAATGTTTTTCAGTAACCAAGACAACATTATACAGTAACCAATGTATTTAATGTCAGTATCCAAGTCAACGTTAGTCAGCAACCAATTATCCAAACATTAGGCAGTAACCAAAACACTAAGGAATATATTGTTATACAGTAACCAATCAGTAACCAATATATTGTTAAATAATCAGTAACCAATATATTGTTACATAGTAACTAATACAACATTAGTCAGTAACCAATAAAACATTAGACAGTATAATTTTACAAAGTAACCAAGATAGCATTAGACAGTAACCAACATATTTGCTTATAGTAACCAATACAACATTAGATAGTATAATGTTTTTCAGTAACCAAGACAACATTATACAGTAAACAGCATATTTCTATACAGTTACCAAGATATCATTATGCAGTAACCAACAGTTGCAGCAGACAGTAACCAAGATAGCATTAGACAGTAACCAACATATTGTCATACAGTAACCAAGATAGCATTAGATAGTATAATGTTTTTCAGTAACCAAGACAGCATTAGACAGTAACCAAATTATTATCATACAGTAACCAAGATAGCATTGGACAATATAATTTTATACAGTAAACAAGACAAGAGTAGACAGTAACCAATGTATTTAATGTCAGTATCCAAGTCAACGTTAGTCAGCAACCAATTATCCAAACATTAGGCAGTAACCAAAACACTAAGGAATATATTGTTATACAGTAACCAATATATTGTTACATAATCAGTAACCAATATATTGTTACACAGTAACTAATACAACATTAGTCAGTAACCAATAAAACATTAGATAGTATAATTTTACAAAGTAACCAAGATAGCATTAGACAGTAACCAACATATTTGCTTATAGTAACCAATACAACAATAGATAGTATAATGTTTTTCAGTAACCAAGACAGCATTATACAGTAAACAGCATATTTCTATACAGTTACCAAGATATCATTATGCAGTAACCAACAGTTGCAGCAGACAGTAACCAAGATAGCATTAGACAATAACCAACATATTGTCATACTGTAACCAAGACAGCATTAGATAGTATAATGTTTTTCAGTAACCAAGAAAGCATTAGACAGTAACCAAATTATTATCATACAGTAACCAAGATAGCATTGGACAATATAATTTTATACAGTAAACAAGACAAGAGTAGAAAGTAACCAGTGTATTTAATGTCAGTATCCAAGTCATCGTTAGTCAGCAACCAATTATCCAAACATTAGGCAGTAACCAAAACACTAAGGAATATATTGTTATACAGTAACCAATCAGTAACCAATATATTGTTACATAATCAGTAACCAATATATTGTTACACAGTAACTAATATAACATTAGTCAGTAACCAATAAAACATTAGACAGTATAATTTTACAAAGTAACCAAGATAGCATTAGACAGTAACCAATATATTTGCTTATAGTAACCAATACAACATTAGATAGTATAATGTTTTTCAGTAACCAAGACAACATTATACAGTAAACAACATATTTCTATACAGTTACCAAGATATCATTATGCAGTAACCAACAGTTGCAGCAGACAGTAACCAAGATAGCATTAGACAGTAACCAACATATTGTCATACAGTAACCAAGACAGCATTAGATAGTATAATGTTTTTTAGTAACGAAGACAGCATTATACAGTAAATAATATATTGCTATCTAGTAACCAAGATATCATTAGACAGTAAAAAACAGTTGCATTACAGTAACCAATGTATTTGCTGAGTAAACATTAATATAAAAAATCTGTAGAACTCATTTAAAATTATAAATATGAGGTAGGTAACAAATGCACATTATAGCAACCAAATCAGTTGAATTGAGTAATCACTAATCATGAAAAATAATAATGTGTTTTAAATTGTTATCTGGATTTGTTTTCTGCAGCATGTGTAACCATGATGGGATCAATGAGTAGTCGTGTGGATTTCCTCTTACCTTTTCCAACGCTTTTTCTTTTGATCTCCATGCTTTTTGGTAAGATATAGACACATTATATTCTGTCATCATGTCGTCGACAATATCGGTTGGTGTGTATATTTTCTTTAAATTTGTTAATTTATGCATTATGCATTCGCTAACGAACTCACTATTTGCATGCCTGTGGTCTCCAAGCAATACATTGACTGAACACGTGTGAATGTCGTTGAATTCCCTTACCTTGAATAGGCTGGTTTTTCGAATACTTGATGCTCTCATCTTCCATTTGCAATTTTCATCATTTACGCACACTAGCACAAAGTCTTTATGACCTGTTCTTTGAACTTTGTGTTGTCTATTTTTCTTGATTGAATGCAATCTCATTGATTGTGATAGGATTTTCTTGTCTTTGTAGGTTTGATGTAATCTTACTTCACATTCATTCGGATCTTTTATTACATCTTCATATCGTTCTGCTGTGTATGATTTGTCATGTTGTCTATCTTGTTGTTGTTCAATAATTTCCATTGCAAGTTGATCAGCATATTGCGTTCCAATTTGGAAATCTTTTGTTGCTAGTGTAACTAGTGCTGAATTCCCTTGTGTTGATCTGATTGGCGTTACATCGTGAACAACAGATTCTTCTATATTTGTCAAGTTACGCAAGATTGCTGTGCGGCCGCTTCTTTTTCCAATATCTATAATAAGTGGAAATTTTCCTTGTTTATCAGATTTTTTACTGACTTCAATAAAGAATCTCAAGGTTTCTTCATCTGATATACAGATTGGTGGAATGTTATTTTTGATGTGAAATTTGATAGACATTGTTGTTGTGTTTGTGTCTATCCGTAATGCAATGCATATCATGTTTTGCATTTCTCTGAACAAACAAGTTGAGGGAACTAGTATGCCAGTACCTTCAAAGTTGGTGTACTGGTTACTATTAGTCCATGTACCGTTGAAATAAAGCAAAACAGGAATCATCTCCATTATCTGAAAACAGAATATGTATTGCATAGTAACAAAATCAATGTTAATGAGTAACCAAACTATATAATGTCAGTAACCAGAAAATGAAATACATTTGTACTATCATTCTATAATTGAAACAATCAGTTTAATGTTTTTTGTTAGCAATTAAATTATAACAGTTGTATGAAGGTAACCAATGTAGCCAATTAATTTCCATCATAATAAAACAAACCAATATAAATTAATCAAATATTGCACATTAATAATATCAACATTATACAGTAACAAAATTCAATGTAGACAGTAACCTACACATGTTTATTTAGTAACCATAGGATAAAAAACATTTTTAATTTACTTGTTATATTAAAAAACAACCAGTATAATGGGTTTGTAGGCATTTAAATGCTAATTGTTGTAAGAATGTAAACAATGTGGTTAACAAGTGACTATTAATATAAAAATATAATTATAAGCATAATTATATTAATTCAGTAACCAGATCAGAATTAATAAGTATCCATTTTTATTTGTATATAATATCTAAATATGTATTATTCAGTAACGAATATAATGTTATTCAGTAACCAACTCAGCATTAGTTAGTAAACATATACATATACTATCTAATGTTAATCAGTAACCAACTCAGCATTAATTCAGTAACCAGATCAGAATATAATGTTAATCAGTAACCAACTCAGCATTAATTCAGTAACCAGATCAGAATTAATAAGTATCCATTTTTATTTGTATATAATATGTAAATAAGTATTATTCAGTAACGAATATAATGTTAATAAGTAACCAACTCAGCATTAGTTAGTAAACATATACATATAAATGTTCAAACATAGGAAACTATATACATATAATTATTAGACGTATACCATTATATTGTTACGTAGTAAACTATGAAGCATTACATAGTAACTAATAAATCAGTATATAGTATGATGTTACAAAGTAACCAACATATCATTAGACAGTAGCCAACATATTGTCATATAGTAACCAAGAAAACATTAGGCAATACAATGTTACAAAGTAACCAAAACATCATTTTGCGGTAACTAACATATTGTCATACATTAACCAAACTAGTATTTGATAGTATACAAGACAGCATTGAACAATATATTGTGATACAGTAACCAAAACAACAGTAGGAAGTCACCAAAAGTTGCAGTAGACAATAATGTTTTTTGTAGTAACCATTTTAAGTGTGAAAACTTAAGAAAGGTAATCAATATATGAATACCGTAGTAACCACATGTAACTATATGCATACGAACTTGAAACACACATACCTCAGTGTTCATTGTATCGATATTGTTGTGATTGTTTTTGGTTACTGCTCTTGAAGTAGATGATTATTTTGTATACTATTTCGTCTTCTCCGATATTAGATGTTTGTCGTGATCTCAGAGGTGAGTGGAAAGGTAATCGTCGACTGAAGATTTGGCAATCATCGACCGAAGATCTTATATCTTAGATGTTTGTCGCGATCAGAGTTGTTGTGATTGTTTTTGGTTACTGAACTTGAAGTAGATGATGATTTTGTATACTATTTCGTCTTCTCCGATCTTAGATGTTTATCGCGATCTCAGAGGTGAGTTGAAAGGCAATCGTCGGCAGAAGATTTGGCTTTCTCCGATATCAAAGTTGCATGTTGTTTGGTTGCTTGAATTTAGGAGCGGTTAGTGTTAGATAGGAAATATTTGGTAACTGACGTGTGTGTGATGTTACCAATTTTATTATTGTGTTGTTTTGTTTTTATAATTATGTTTTGTGTGTTTTATTTTTGTAATTATTTTATAATTGTTGTATATTAGTGTTAAGGACCCTTTAAGAAATGGTTAGCACCGTTAATAGCTGATGGTTTATTGTGGTTGATCATATTTGAATTTTAGAAGAAACGCTACTGCCGAATTCGTTTCGTGTCAAAATTTATTGGGTTAAGTTCAGATGATCACCTAGGGTTTGAGCAGTTTTTCACTTAACCATTAGTAAAGTTACATTTAAACTCTCGATTTTTTGAATTAAAGTGAAAAAAGTGATTTTCGTCTTAACTCCGTTACTTTATTTGGCTAAAGACTTAATTACCCTCACTTTAAAACACCCAGCTGCAAAATCATTTATAAAAACAACCAAAAATAACTCGACACCAAACAACAATAGAAAAGCACAACAAATATAAAGCAGGTTAAGTTCATCTCTCTCTCTCTTTGTTTTTCTAACAAACAAAAAACAAGAGCTCATATAAATTATAAATCTTGTTCTTGAGCATCTCAAATTTATCACTTTCAAAGTGAACCAAAAATCATCGATAAATGACTGAAACAAGAATTTTCCAAGTGAAAGCACATCCGTAGCAGGGAGTGCAACAAGAATGCCAATGATCATAAATGCCTAATACATAGATTTACTGCAGGACAAAACCTCTCACAAAAAGTCAAATAATCTAGCAATAGGAATACCACAACTATAATATTAGAAAAAATTGTAACAATCCACTACTTTGAATGTTCATTACCTATGCAACAATAGAAATTCCAAAACCATATTGTGAGAGACATTATATTATTCTTTTATATGTCACACTGATCAAACAATTACTCACATGATCGATCTGCTTCATGGCTGGGGTGACCTTACCCTCTACTGCAACAATCAAATCATTGTAATAACCAATTTGCAACTTTGCTAGCTTCCAAAGCCCACCAAACCCTACCATGTTCCCTCACCTTCTGCCAAACACTTTGCAGCCATTTTACCAAAAGACTTGGAAAATCTTTTACCCATTTTCTTCCAAATTCTTTTCAAAAATCTGTTTAGCAACGTTTCTTCTTTTCCTATCATAATCATTTTGGCAACCTCTGTTTTTCACTAATTTTTGCAGCCAAATCAAGCAATTCTTGTGAGTTACTTCTGTATCAAAAAGATTGTAATGGTACATAGGACCTCCCTCTTTTACTTCTTCTAGCTTCTCTCGTTCAATTCCAAGATCATTGACCGGAGGATCCATGGTTGAATTTACGTTAAAAACAGTTTTATCCTCAAAA
Source organism: Panax japonicus (assembly GCA_020205505.1). Taxonomy (NCBI): domain Eukaryota; kingdom Viridiplantae; phylum Streptophyta; class Magnoliopsida; order Apiales; family Araliaceae; genus Panax; species Panax japonicus. The sequence goes on from CM035110.1 coordinate 50,210,369, forward strand.
GATTACTCTCGCAAATTTAGACATGAATAAAAAAAATCTGATTGCTGATGAAAACTATTTAGGCCTATATTTTAAATAAAAAAAAGTATTTAAAATCTGATTGCTGATGAAACTTAACACGATTAACAAAATCTATGAAGAATCAAAACCCACATGCACATAACACATACACCCACATAGATATATATGTGCACATAACACATACAACCACATAGATATATAGAAAGAGAAAGAAAAATCTGATCTGATGGGCAAAAAACCCAATTGAAACACTCTGAAGTTAAATCAGGAGATGGGAACAATGAACCCAATACATTTCTCATCCGAACAGAATAAAATTACAAACTGTATTTAAAGAGTGAGAGATGGTAAAATCAATTAATTTCCAACAACAGAAAGAAAAATGGGAAAAATGCACAGCCCAAGTATAATATAGAAGAAGAAGAAGAAGAAGAAGAAGAAGACAGAGAAATTTTGTGGTGGGTATACCTTCAAATTGAGAAATAATCAATGCCCATTTCACTCAGATCCTTGAAACTAATAATACTATCAATTCTTTCCCAAGAATTTGCAGAAAGCTCCGATCTTTTGTAACTATATAAATGGAGCATCTGTTTCTAAATTGTAACCATATATGGCGAATCCTTTTGTTCTCCTTTGACCAAAACTTTGTATAGCCATGGAGTCGGACCAGCAGCGGATGAGCCGGCGGAGAGTGAGGTTTGAAACAACATCGGTGGATTGGAGGACTTGCATAGTGGCCGGAATCGGTGGTTTGAAACCAGGTGTTATGGCCGGAATCGAGCCAGGTTTTGATGATGGAGCGGTCGTATGTGACGCCGATGCAGAGGCTTACTAGAGGTTTGGGGATAGATTGAGAAGAAAAAGAAGGGATGATGATGGGATGAAGCAATTTGGGTTTCATGAATGATGAAGAAGAGAAATTGGGAGACCCAAGTGTATGGCCTCTGTATATCACGAATTGGGTCTCCCAATTTATCAGCCTGTAGATTTGAAATTGGGGAAGAACCCTAGAAATTGGGACTGGGGATAATGAGCAGAAGCTAAAAGCAGACCATCATACTCCCTAGCAGCATCGGAGAGGAGACTAAAGTTTGATCGGAGAGGAGAGGGACGTTAAAGAGGAAGAAGAAGAAGGGGTATTTCAGAAATTTAACAGTCCTTTTTAACTGTTCTAGCCTCTTTTCACGCGTTTTTGGCGTCTGACATACACGCACAGTTAAGTTGAATGGAAAAGGTAACGTTTTCACTTTAACTCAAAAAGTTGAAAGCTTTACTAACTACACGTGGTTAAGTGGAAAACCGCTCAAACCCCAAGTGGTCATCTGAACTTAACCTAAATTTATTTATGACACGAACTTATTAAGTGATTGTGTTGTGTCGAAAACTGACATATATTTATTATACCAATCTGTTTCTAACGTGTATATGAATTGTGTTTATGATACATTTTCAAGTTAAATAACTTATTTTTAGAATGAAAATTAATTTACATGCATGTCAACTAATTTTATATCGAATGTGCATTGCGACTAACGTGCAATGTAAATTATAAAATAAAATTATATTATATGGGTACTTATTTTGACCCCCCCCCCCCCCCAATTATATATATGTGAGACCTCGAATTTTATGAAATATAAGTATTCAATTTTTTTATTTTGGTAACTAGTTAAATTGATAAAAGTTTAAAGTTATGGGTAATATGTGAAAATTTTGTAAAGTAAGCAAGTTGATATAAAATATTCTTTTTGTCGGGGAATATCCGTACGACGGTACAATCATTGGTGGACCCCAAAACGGAATTTTTGTCGGATTGAGAAAACGACAAAAATATTTTTATAAAAATAACGACGAAAGTTTTACCGTTAAAACTGTTGAACTACTCGGTAGTAAAAGTATAGTAATACGCGTGGTTGCATAGTAGCACATGGTATTGATTATTAATGCTTACGTGATAAGTCACTCAGTTTTGTTCAATTATTTCTACAGTAATTGCTGCATAGTATCTCACGTTATTTGATTCAATTATTGTCGATATTTTATATAATATTAAATCAATAATTGAGACGACGAATTTATTAATATTATTATTTGAAATATTAATGATGTCTAGAAGTTCTGCCAAGGAGAGGTTTGGTCACCTAATTGCGCGCCAATAGGGAGAAATCCTTATTGGAAAGCCCCCTCTTTCCTGGGAACGACCTGGTCGATTAATATTGTGAATTATAATAATGGTGATAAAGTTTGTTTTATTATTATTATAAATGTAATAAAACAGAAAACTTTTTATATAAAACAGAATACTTTTTATAAAGTTTTGTTTTATTTGATTATAAATAGAATATATTATATTTTATTATGCATAGTGTTTACATAGTAAAATCTTTTTATATAAAACAGAATACTTTTATAAAATTATTTGTTTTATTAGATTATAAATAGAATATATTATATTCTATTATGCATAGTGTTTGTATAGTGTCTACATAATGTTTGCATAGTAAAATCTTTTTATATAAAACAGAATACTTTTATAAAGTTATTTATTTTATTAGATTATAAATAGAATATATTATATTCTATTATGCATAGTGTTTGCATAGTGTCTGCATAGTATTTGTATAGTAAAATCTTTTTATATAAAACAGAATACTTTTATAAAATTATTCGTTTTATTAGACTATAAATAGAATATATAATATTTTATTATACATAGTGTTTACATAGTACCTGCATAGTGTTTGCATAGTAAAATCTTTTTATATAAAACAGAATACTTTTATAAAGTTATTCGTTTTATTAGATTATAAATAGAATATATTATATTTTATTTAAAAGATTTTGTTTTATTAGAATTTTTTTATTAATACTGCATAGTAAATTAATATGGACCGTCCGTTTAAAAGTAAATCAATCTGGACCGTTCATGAATTAGTTACTATTCAGTCCATTCTCCTATAAATAGAAGCTCATTCCTTCATTATTTCTTATGAATTCATTGAAACTCTAGAGAGAGAAATTATAGAGAGAAAGAAGAAAAGTATTCTGCTACTTCACTACTCTTATATCCAGTTTCTTCTAAGGTAAGAGATATTATTTGTCGTATTCGTAAGGGGTATTATTTATTTCATATTCATGAAGAGAATTATTTTCTTTCAATACTCGTAAGGGATATGATTTGTTGTACTCGTAAGGGGTATTATTTCTTTTGTATTCATGAAGAGAGCTATTGTTATTTCATTCTTTATTATTCTGTTGGAATAACATGTATATGCGAAGTACCGCGTACATGGTGAAATTCTTCTGTTATTCCATTCTTTATTATTATGTTGGAATAACCTGTATATGCGAAGTACCACATACATGGTGAAATTCTTCTATTATTCCATTCTTTATTATTCTGTCGGAATATCCTGTCTGTGCGTTTACGCATGACCTGGTTCCATTATTTATTATTCTGTTGGAATAACATGTCTGTGCGGTCTATCGCATGCATGGTGAATTCTATTCTTATTCCATTCTTTATTATTCTGTTGGAATAATCTGTCTATATGGATTACCACATGCATAGTGAATAATCTTTTGTATTCAATCCTTATTAAATTATGGAAATGATCTGTTTACGTGGATTACTGCATGGCGAGTGAAAATCTATTTACAGTTTCGTAATTTTTCTGAACCTCAAAAATTCTGGAAAATTTTGAAATGATAATTTGATGAGTTTTCTATATTGTGTCCAAAGATGACGATTTTTAGATGTATAGATTAAGAGTTATGGATTTTATGGGAAAAGAATATTTTAAAAGTAAACCCTTATAACTCCTTGTGGTTAACTCCAAAATTGGTAAAATTTTTATTGGGAGTATATGTATATAATAGGAGTATACCCTGTAAATTTCAGAATTTTTGGACAAAAGTATAATTTATGATAAATGTCTAAATATTCGGCAGTTTTGGCCATATAAAAAATAGTAAATGAATTTTAAAAATTCTAAAAAAAATATATGTTCAATATAGGACTATATTCTGTTAAATTCCAGAAAAGAAATATTTTTGAGATTGATTTGGTATTTTTTATGAAAATGAACTAGTTATGAGTAAATGAATTAAATATGTTATGTGAAGTAACAAAATTGGAAAATATGATTTTATGGCTTGAGAATCCTATATATGGTATATACATATTTTTGATAAGGGATTTGATCATTGGTAATGAAATCTTATGAGTATGACATATTTGAATGATTAAATGCATTATTTGGTAAAGTGTAAATAATTGAAATAAATTATTTATAAGTTTAAGAAGTGATTAAAATGTTATTATAATATTAATAATATTAGATTATGAGTTTATTAAGTGATTTATAACATTTAGATTAAGGTGTTATGAAATCATGGATTTATAAATCTTACTCTTGAAATTAAATCTATATTTTGATCATATTATTTTTAATATCATATATAATGTAAGACCCCAACTTATTATAAATGAAATTTAATTTCCTCTATTTATTATTTTGAAATAGTAAGGGTTGATTTGATTAATGTGGTTAGGTATGGGTAAAATACATAAATATTTCAAATAAGCAAGTGGTTATAAAATATTCATTGTTGTCGTGGAATATTCTTGCTGTCGGGGAATATTCTTGCTGTCGGGGAATATTCATACGACGGCGTAGCCTTGTGTGGGCCCCATAACGAAAAGTGATTGGATGAAGAAAATGACAAATATAAGTTGTTTATAAATAACGACGTAGTTGTTACCGTTAATACTGTTGAAATACTCAGTGGTTAAAACACAGTAGCACGTGGTATTACACCAATTATTGATTCTTACGTAAGAAGGCACTATTTACTAATTGTTACAATAGTTATTGTTCAATATTTTATTTTATTGATTCAATAATTGCTTCGTTAATATTTTATATTATTGTTGTTTAAATAATTGTCATTACACAGTATTTTCCATTATCGGATCAATAATTCATATTATTTTAATACTATTATTAGATAGTATTATTGGAAATGTCTAGAAAGTTCTGTCTAAGGAGAGGTTTGGTCACATAATTGCGCACCAGTAAGGAGAAATCCTTACTGGAAAGCCCCCTCTTTCCTGGGAACGGCCTGATTGTCAGTATTGTGATTCTTTAATATTATTTGTGAATAATTAATTATTGATTTATATGATAAGAAAAATATTTATTTTATGTGGATATAGATGGAGAAAATTTTTAATGTGACAATTGTTAAAAATTGATATTTTATTTTTTCTGATAAAATAATTCATTTAAATATATTATTATATTTTAATAATATAATAGTGATGATATTTTTACAATGAATGTGTAATATATGAATAAATGAGGAGGACGAGTATTTTTGTTACAAAAAATGTTTAACACATGTTTTGTGTTACAAAAAAATATTTAACACATGTTTTGTGTGTTGATGGACCCCATTTTTAATTGAAATTTGATTATAGCCTATAAAATCGCCCGAGTGTGGATTTCGGTCATTTTTCGTTTGGAATTTGGAAAAAATTTCTTCTGTAAAGTTGTAGAGAATTAAATTTCCTATGGAATGGACATAAGATTTGAATTTTTATGATAAAAAAGCTATTTATTATGAATTATTGAAGTTCCGAAATATTGGGTCTGGATTGATTTTGTTACAAAATTTGTTTTAAACATGTTTTTCATTTTTGTGTGGTAAATGTGTTTTTGATGTGGTGGGTTAAAGAAAATTTGATTATAAATATATTATTTTATTAAATTTTCTACTTTGGTGTTCTAAGCATTTTCCTATAAATAGGGTGCTTAGGTTAGAATTGAAAATCACACCAGAAAGTGAAGTTTTCTCTCTCTTTCTCTCCCTATATTATCGAGCGTATTCTTGTAAGTATTTCGATACTTTGAGTGTTGTTATACGGTGCAAGTTCCCTTCAGCACTATATCCAGTATTCGAGTCTGAAGTACTGTCTTTTCGTGGTAAGGGATGTTATTTTTTTTTATAAATGATATTATTTCTTTCAATATCATTATGCCAAAATATTGGTAAAATTTTTCTTGTGAAATTCTGATCTTTTCATGTTGGAGTTACTATTCACGAGTTACTATTCATGAGTTACTATTCACGAGTACTACTCACGAATCACGATGATTTTTCTTGTGAAATTTTTATGTTTTAGTGTCGAAGTTACTATTCACGTATACGGTACTATTCACGTATACTGTACTATTTACGTATACGGCACTATTCACAAATACGACACTATTCATAGAAAAATTAAATTTTCTTTTCTGTGTCCAAGATTGTCTATTATGGTTCCTATCTTTGATTGGATCTATGTTTTGATCTTCATTTTTTTGAATTCTGCTCCATAATAGTTTATTATGGAGTATTTTTGAACTTGGATTGTCTAAAATACGAATCCTTAATATTTGTTTTTTTGTCTCACTGGATTCATTTTCTTTAAAATATTTTTCATCATCCTCAATCCTAAATGATGATATTACTGAATATCTTTGGCCTGTAGTGCAAAGATGAATGATTTCTTGATGAATATCTTTGGCCCGTAGTGCAAAGATGAACATGTGTTGAGATGAACATGACCGACTGATTAATATCTTTGGCCTGTAGTGCAAAGATGATAATTTGATTAAAGATGTATATTGATTGATGTTACAGGGATAAAATATCGATGATGGACTTTTAAATTCATTGATGATGGTAGATTTCATTCTCTACTTAATTCTTCTAATGAATTATTATTTTCGCTGCAGTTGTTGATCTAAAACTTGTTGTCGATTGTATTCTATCAGATTTTTCCCTGTTGAAGACCAAGGATAATTTGTTGTATATTATCTTAATCATAATATTCTTTATTGGGCTAGTTGAGCTCACCTTTTTCCTTTTTGTTCCATTTTTCTTCTTAGAAGACGGGAATATAACGGGAACTAGTCGGGGTGTGGAGTGATGGTTCAAGATAGTTGTTTTAGTAGTCCTCTCCTTACTATTCTATAAAATAGTGTATCAATCATTGTAATGAGGACTTCATTTGAGTGTTGATATTGTCTAGAAGACAATATTTGTATTTAAACTCACAGCATAAGTGTTGTCGTATTTTGCACGACAATTGTAGTAATGAAGTTGTAGTTGTTTCTGTATCATGTATCTGGCGACTCAGAATAGGTTGGGTGGATTGGACCTATTTTGGGGGCGTCACAGTTGGTATCAGAGCTTAGGGATATGATCTCTGACGGAGATCGGGGAATAAAACTAGGAGGGGAGAGACGAGTAAATCCTTCGCTAGTGTGTCCTACCTAAGCTTATTTGTTGGTCAGTCAGAATATAGGGTTAATATGTTATATGTTAATTTATTTAATTAACCCTTGTATTGTAACAGTATTTAAGAATGGCAGCTGAAAATATTAACGATGGAGTTAATGAGACCGTGGAGACACCTTTAATCACTAACCAGGAGAACGTGCAATAGGCCGACAATGTTCCTCCTGTAAACAACACAACTGATCAGACGATGAACGACGGGATGTTTAGAAGCTTTTTTTAGTTCATGCAAAATCAGACGAGGGAGACTCGTGTACAAAATACTGATGGAAATGATAGTAACGCGCGGTTTGTCACAGCCAAGCAGTTCAAAGAGTTGGGACCACCAGAATTCTGGGGAAAGCCTGATCCGATTAAGGCGGAGACGTGGGTCAAACAAATTACCAAGATATTCGATGTCTTGGGATGTACGGAGGAACAGAAGGTTCCATTCGTCACCTTTATGTTCCGTAATGAGGTAGATTACTAGTGGGAATCTGTGAAGCGTACCCATCCAGCCGCATTCAGCATGTCTTGGGAAACATTTCAGAAATTGTTCAATAACAAGTACTTTCCTAAAAGTATTCATCATATGAAGGAGGTAGAGTTTATTAGAATAGAACAGAACGACATGACGCTGTCCCAGTATAAGGAGAAGTTCGCGGAGTTATCTAGGTTTGCACCTCATTTGGTGGAGAATGAGGAACGTATGACGCGGATGTTTCTGAGAGGTTTGAAACTTGGCATACATCAATATCTCAATTCTCATAAATTTTCTCTACATTCAGATGTTGTGAATATGACTCAGTTATTGGAGCGCGATAATGAGCCAGCTCAACCGAAGAATAATGACCAACAACTCGATGATAATCGTACCGGTGGCAACGGTCATCGAAACAATGATAACCATCGTGGATGAAATTATCATGCCAGAAATGATAACCACTTCGGTGGTAATCATGGCCAAGATAATAGAAGAAATAATTCAAGTAGAAATTTCAAAAAGAGAAGATTTAACGATGACGAGAAGACGTCGGCGGCAGTAGCACCAGCATCAGCAACAAATTCTAGGGGAGGAGAACGACCGCCAGTTAGATGCTACAAATGCGGAGAGGAGGGACATATAAGTCCAAACTGTTCACAGCCTTCCAAGGTATATTTTAGTTGTGGAAAAGATAGTCACATAGCTCAATTTTGTACTTTAGAGAAATCAAGTCCAGCCGGGACGGTGGCACCAAAGGCGGATACGAACAAAACAAAGTCAGCGGTTCCTGGAAGAGCGTTTGTCGTGACTGCCCAAAGAGCGAGTAACCTGAACGAAGGTATCATGGGTTAATTATAAATTCTTACGAAGTCTATACCTTATTTGATACCGGTTCTACCCATTCATTTATCTCTCCTGCTTGTGCTCAACGTTTAAACTTGACTCCGGAGAAATTAGACTTTGACTTATCTGTGGAGACTCTGTTAGGAGAAACTTTTATTACATCCACTATTTATAAATCTTTTTTGATCCAAGTTGGCACCATCACATTACCTGTTGATCCTATCTCTTTAAAGATACTTGCTTTTGATGTGATTTTAGGGTTTGATTGGTTAACTACTCATCATTACAAAATTGATTGCTTTCGTAAGGTTTTTAGTTTTCATATTCCTAAGCAACCTATTATTCGAATTCAAGAAACCAAACCATTGATGTCAAACACTTTCATATCAAGTCATAAAGTCATTCATTTATTGAAAAATGGATGTCAAGTTTTCTTAGCCCATGTTATGGACTTGAACAAAAATACGTCAGATTTGAATGATACTTCTGTTGTTAGTCAATTTCCTGATGTATTTCCTAAAGAATTTCTTGGCATACTCCCAGAGCGTGATATTGAATTTTGTATCGACTTTGAACTCGGTACAAAACTCATTTCTAAAATCTCATATTGAATGACTCCTATTAAACTTCAGGAGTTAAAAACCCAACTATAAAAGTTGATAACCGAGTCTCTATCTGATAACTTCCTTTGTGGAATGCACCGAAGCCAAACTCTCCGTAGGGGACGCCATATTTGTGCGGTAGTAAACTAATAGGTGCCATTGTGACGTGCTATCCAAGATTGGGATATGAGTCACAGTTAAGAGCAACCTAAGTCAATAATCGAAATACGTAGCTTTCTAGGCTTAGTTGGTTATTATCGGAGATTCGTGGAAAGATTTTCTCGAATCACTACTCCATTAACTCAGCTGACTCGTAGAGATACAAAATTCAAATAGAGCAAGGAATGTGGGAAGATCTTCGAAGAACTCAAGAGGAGACTCATTTCGGCACATGTTCTGACCATACCATCTTGGAAAAACGAACGTGGTAGCTGACGTGTTGAGTAGAATATCGTATGCGGGTACGAGTGCGATATTGTCGAATACAAAAACCCATTTCGCATGACTTACAAATGATAGAGATAGAGTTAAAGACTCTAGGGACCCATGTGATGATATACGAGTAGAATCGACTTTAATCGAAAGTTAACACTGCTCAAGCTACACACCAGAGCTGATGAATATGAAGAAGAAGGTGCAAGAAGGCGTTATTCTAGAAGTAAGATTTGATGAAGAGAGGAAAGCTCAAACCTTAGATTTATTAGTCCATTTGAAATCCTAGACCGAATAGGAACTGTGGCCTATAGACTCGTTTTACCATCACATATGTCGCGTGTTAATTCATAACATTTTTCACGTATCGATGTTACAAAAATATGTGAACGACCCGAACCACGTTATTGAGTTAGAATCAGACAAAATAGCCGATGATTTAACGTACGAGGAGGTACTTGTCAAGATCTTGGATAGTAAGGAGCATGTCCTACGCACAAAGGTCATACCACAAGTCAAAGTTTTGTGTAGAAACCATGCTATTGAAGAAATAACCTGGGAGTTTGAATCAGAAATGAAAGCGAGGTATCCTCACCTTTTCGAAACCCCAGGTACCCCAACTTATTATAAATGAAATTTAATTTCCTCTATTTATTATTTTGAAATAGTAAGGGTTGATTTGATTAATGTGGTTAGTTATGGGTAAAATGCGCAAATATTTTAAATAAGCAAGTGGTTATAAAATATTCATTGCTGTCTTGGAATATTCTTGCTGTCGGGGAATATTCGTACGACGGCGTAGTCTTGTGTGGGCCCCATAACGGAAAGCGATTGGATGAAGAAAATGACAAGTATAAGTTGTTTATAAATAACGACGTAGTTGTGACCGTTAATACTGTTGAAATACTCGGTGGTTAAAACACAGTAGCACAAGGTATTACACCAATTATTGATTCTTACGTAAGAAGACACTACTTATTAATTGTTACAGTAGTTACTGTTCAATATTTTATTTTATTGATTCAATAATTGCTACGTTGATATTTTATATTATTGTTGTTCCAATAATTGTCATTACACAGTATTTTTTATTATCAGATCAATAATTCATATTATTTGAATAATATTATTAGATAGCATTATTGGCAATGTCTAGAAAGTTCTGTCTAAGGAGAGGTTTGGTCACCTAATTGCGCGCCAGTAACGAGAAATCCTTATTGGAAAGCCCCCACTTTCCTGTAAAATCGTCCGTATGTGAATTTCGGTCTTTTTCGTTTGGAATTTGGAAAAAATTTCTTCTGCAAAGTTATAGAGAATTAAATTTCCTATGGAATGGACATAAGATTTGAAATTTTCTGATAAAAGAGCTATTTATTATGAATTATTGAAGTTCCAGAATATTGGGTCTGAATTGATTTTGTTACAAAAATTGTTTTAAACATGTTTTTCATTTTTGTGTGGTAAATGTGTTTTTGATGTGGTGGGCTAAGGAAAATTTGATTATAAATATATTATTTTATTAAATTTTCTACTTTGGTGTTCTAAGCATTTTCCTATAAATAGGGTGCTTAGGTTAGAATTCAAAATCACACCAGAAACTGAAGTTTTCTCTCTCTTTCTCTCTCTATATTATCGAGCGTATTCTTGTGAGTATTTTGATACTTTGAGTGTTGTTATACGGTGCAAGTTCCCTTCAGCACTATATCCAGTATTCCAGTCAGAAGTATTGTCTTTTCGAGGTAAGGGATGTTATTTTTTTTATAAATGATATTATTTCTTTCAATATCATTATGCCAGAATATTGGTAAGATTTTTCTTGTGAAATTCTGATCTTTTCATGTCGGAGTTACTATTCACGAATTACTATTCACGAGTTACTATTTACAAGTACTATTCACAAAGCATGATGATTTTTCTTATGAAATTTCTATCTTTTAGTGTCGGAGTTACTATTTACGTATACGGTACTATTCACGTATACGGAACTATTCACAAATACGGCAATATTCACAGGAAAAATTAAATTTTCTTTTCTGTGTCCAAGATTGTCTATTATGGTTCCTATATTTGATTGGATCTATGTTTTGATCTTCATTTTTTTGAATTCTGCTCCATAATAGTTTATTATGGAGTATTTTTGAACTTGGATTGTCTAAAATATGAATCCTTAATATTTGTTCTTTTGTCTCACTGGATTCATTTTTTTAAAAATATTTTTTATCATCCTCAGTCCTAAATGATGATATTACTGAATATCTTTGGCCTGTAGTGCAAAGATGAATGATTTCTTGATGAATATCTTTGGCCCGTCGTGCAAAGATGAACATGACCGACTGATTAATATCTTTGGCCTGTAGTGCAAAGATGACTATTTAATTAAAGATGTATATTGATTGATGTTACAGGGATAAAATATCGATGATGAACTTTTAAATTCATAGATGATAGTAGATTTCATTCTCTACTTAATTCTTTTAATGAATTATTGTTTTCGCTGTAATTGTTGATCTAAAACTTGTTGTCTATTGTGTTCTATCAGATTTTTCCTTGTTGAAGACTAAGGATAATTTGTTTTACATTATCTTAGTCATAATATTCTTTACTGGGCTAGTTGAGCTCACCCTTTTCCTTTTTGTTCCATTTTTCTTCTCAGGAGACGAGAATATAACGGGAACTAGTCGGGGTGTGGAGTGATGGTTTAAGATAGTTGTTTTAGTAGTCCTCTCCTTACTATTCTATAAAATAGTGTATCAAAAATTGTAATGAGGACTTTATTTGAGTGTTGATATTGTCTAGAAGACAATATTTGTATTTAAACTCACAGCATAAGTGTTGTCGTATTTTGCACGACAATTGTAGTAATGAAGTTGTAGTTGTTTCTGTATAATGTATTTGGTGACTTAGAATAGGTTAGGTGGATTGGACCTATATTGGGGGTGTCACATATAATATTTTTATAACCCTGGTGTTGGAATTTCTCTTTGACTTAAGTGTAAAGATGGGTAGATTATTGGTGTGATCGTGACTATGGGTTCTCTTTGGCCAGTAGTGCAAAGATGAATTGTTGACTGGTATGATCATGACCATTAAATTTACAATTGAATATTTTTAGCTTAAGTGCAAAGGTGAATTGATCAACATGGTTATAATTATTGTTTATATAAATTCTGAAATGATTATATATTTCTTTGAGATATTAATATCTTTGGCCCGTAGTGCAAAGATGACCTGTTGTTGAATATCTTTGGCTTGTAGTGCAAAGATGACCTATTGTTGAATATCTTGGCCTGTAGTGCAAAGATGGTCTGTTGTTGAATATCTTTGGCCCGTAGTGCAAAGATGACCTGTTGTTGAATATCTTTGGCATGTAATGCAAAGATGAACTGTTAATGAATATCTTTGGCCCATAGTGCAAAGATGAATTTATAAGTATGATTATAAACAGGATCTGTGATTTGGTATAACCATGATCTTTGATGTTTCAAGGTAAAGACATGTGATGAAAATTATTTTCGTCTTGGATGAGAAAAGGAATTTGGAACCACAAATATGATTATGAGTTATTCATATGATTGTGGACATGAACTGTTGATTGATGTTATAGGGAAAAAATATTGTTGGTGGACTTTTAACATAGAAAAGATAATAGACATTATGGTCTATTTGACTCTTTTAATGGATTGCTCATTCCGCTGCAACTATAGTTGAAAAGTTTTATCATCTACCATATGTTCTAAATCTCTGATTTATTACTGATGAAGGCTATTGATGATGTAAATTATCTTTAGTCATGATTTTCTTTACTGAGCTAGTTGTGCTCACTCTTTTTGCTTCACAATTCCTTTCAGGTAATAAGAGTGTAGCTGGGTCAAGCGGGGATAACCGGGGAATAGAACGGTGGTCTATAGCTGTTAAGGTTCTCTCTAAATAGTATGAAAATGATTTTATTGAGAATTTTAGATAAGTGTGTCGTATTGTATACGTCATTTGATATTTAATTTTGGTGAACCGAATAAGGTGAGGTGAACCCAACTTTGGAAGGGTGTTTTGCCACTATCATACAAGATGTCTAATGACATACAACCTCGTGTTATCATAAGACAGGGTTATACACATCCACTTGCTGAGTATATCTACGAGCACTACCTATATGATCTTAGAGTTTATTTGAAATATAATTCTCACTTGGAGACAACGGAGATAGTTATATGTCAAGAAAAGACTCACCATTGGAATGAAGAGAACAGAAATCTTCTTGTCCCTTTGGAGACTTGAAATATTTACTGTTGTACTTTATATGACATGTATTAATTTGAGTATGAATTTTATCGTATTATATACGTTAAAATATTTGTATTAAAATTCACAGTATATATGTCGTCGTATTTTGCACGACTGTTGTATAATTAAGATTGTATTTGAATTTTGTACCATGTATCTAGCGACTTAAGATGGGTGAGGTATACCTATTTTGGGGGCGTCACAATATATATATATATATATATATATATATATATATATATATATATAGAGAGAGAGAGAGAGAGAGAGATGTATATACACAGCTGTGTAGTACACATTTGTCTATAACGACGTTTATTTTGCTATGGCAACGGTTGAACCGTCTGTTAGAATTAGATCACACACGCGCGCGTACACACACACAACAGTAAATAAATAACATAGAGATTTACGTGGTTCTCTCCAATTTGAATAGTTCACAGGTGCGGCGTTCCTTTTGTTATTTAACTTGAGTGTTACTTAGGGCTATGCAATATATAGTATTTATAACTAATACTCTTATTATAACCCTAATTCACATTATAGCCTAAATACCCATAATATCCTTGTAAATATTGAACCATAAAATTGATGTCCGTCGACCAGCGCGGCCCGCGCCGCTTTTAGACTGCCAGCGACGCACCCCGCGCTTGTGCTGCAGAGTCTTGTTCACGCTCGATGGGCCACGCGCTCCCAATAAGCCTGGACTGGCGCGGCCCACACTACTCCACTCCACTCCATTTGGGAGTTTCGCTCCCTTACTCTGCTGCGCTCCGCTATGCTCCACACGCGACCTTATTCAGGAACTTCTTAGTTATGAGTCATAAGTCCCAACAAAGTCCACCTGACGAATAACTTCGTCCATTCAGAAGTTAAGCCACTTGTTCTAACCGATTTTGGGAAATCTTCCTTACTAACATTTGGAGACATTAACCAAGTTCAAACAATGCTTGAACTTTTTCGCGGTCACAGTCTTTGTCAACATGTCGACTGCATTTTCGAAAGTGTGCACGTTTTACAATATCACATCACCAATAGCAATCAACTCTCACTTTGTGAAACCTTACGTTAATATGCTTGGTCCTTGCATGATACACTTGATGCTTTGCCCAATAAATGACACTCTAACTATCACAATACATCTGTACTCCACCTTAATCTATGCCTAACTCATTCACAAAACTCTCACTCTGCTGCGCTCTGCACTCGACCTTTTTTAAAAACTTCTTATTTATGAGTCACAAGTTCCAACACCGTTGCTATAGCACACAAAAATCAACGTCATAACACGACTGTATATTTATATATAGCCCATATATATATATATATATATATATATATATATATATATATATATATATATATATATATATATTTAATATCTAAATAAATTTGACGTCATATAAAATAATAACACACGTTTAGATAAAATTTATATAAATAAATAATTAAAAGAAAAGTATTATTTTATTTTTAATGTTTTTACATGAATTTTTGTCTCTAAAATCCACTTTAATTTATTCTAATACGAGAGAATATCACAAAAAATATAAAAAAGACATAAAAAATATCAATTTCTTAAATAAAATTCTTAAATACATTTGTAACCGTCGCACTAACGTATTACGTATAAATTAATAAGCAGACAAACACTTGTTCAAAATCTAGTTTGATACTAAATTCAATTTTTATAATTTTAAAAATATATTTATACATATTTAATTATTAATTCTAAAAATAGTTAATTTGCTTAAAAAAATTAAAACTAAATATTTAATTTGAAATAGAGAGAGTGATTAATATTTTGTAAATTACATAATTGATCATCTTTCTATGTATCACACTCAACAGCTAGTTTCAACCTCCATTTAGTCACAGATCATTACATTGCCTATGCTAGCAAGGATCACGCCCCTCAGTGTAATACACACATCATCCCATGTCAAATTTTCAAATACATATGGGATTGCAATATTATATATTTATATTATATTAATAGTATATATATATATATATATAATTATCAAAAAACGTGATAACTTCATGATCCGATATTAATATATTATCAGCGAAAATTAATCCAACCCCGCGGTTTGACCGAAGATTAATGGCACGAACAGTCGTTGACATGCATGCATGTGTAAACATTGACTATTTTTCACACCTGAGGAGTAAGTGGGCCTACCCGTCCATGTATTATATTGAAGCATATTTTAACAACAGAATACTCCAACAAGGATGTTTCCCAACATGTATCATTTTATTGACTTGTATAAGTTTCTGAAGTTTTCTAAACTGCTACAAATAATTTTAAATAAAATAATAAATGTCTACCAAACTATTAGTGTGAAACAATATTCTATTCGTTTTTTAATATAAATCGTTTTAAAAAAATATTTTTGTATCTTAATTAATATAAATCGTTTGAAAATTTTAAGCAAGTATTATTTAGTTTTCAATATTATCTAAGTATTAAATATTTTATCTGTCCTTTAATATAAGACTTTTTAGAGTTGTGCACAAATATTAAGAAAATAATTATATATCATTAAATATAACATTAAATGTCTATATTGCCTTTGTATTGGAAATATAGATTGTTATTTATTGGACAAAAATTATGAGAACCAAAATTATATTTAATACTTGGGGTAATATTGGAAACTAAGCAATTAATGCTTACTTGAAATTCTAAAACGACATATATTAAGGGACAAAAAAATTTCTCTAAAACGTCTTATATTAAGGGACAGATGGAGTATAACTTTGATTCTCTCATTATTCTCTGTCCAATAAATAATATACTCTCTTTATCCAATATAAGGGTAATATAGATAATTGATATTATATTTAATCCTTTATAATTATTTCTCTAATACTGATGCATAACTCTAAAACGACTTATATTAAGAACGGATAGAGTAGTATAATTAACCAAGCCAAACAGTTTGGTCGGTAAGGCAACTACACTGGCGTTGATGTAGTAAAACTTAGAAATTTGGATGAATTTAGTCAATTAATAAATACTTGGGGCAACCTCATCCTCTTGATAGACAAGAAATAGGGATAAATATTTGGTCAAGACCCCTTCCTTAACATTTTTGGCAACACTACACAACATTTATGATTTTAGTAATTAAAGGTTAAAAATTATATCACACATTTATGCTTATTTCAGTTATGCTAGCTATTAAGAATGTTTATATTAGGTATATTTATATTAGTGATATTTATATTAGATATATCTTGGCCAACAAACTCAATTATGTCTATATAAAGGGTATTTACCTCATTGTCGCTTGACATCATTCAATAAATGTCTTTGTTTTTCTACGCTACCTTTTTTTTTTTGCAAACATAAACTCTATCCATCCATTCCAAAATTAGATATATTTTGATTTTTAGAATCAATTTGTGAAATCTTAAAATTTAAAACTGATATAAAATTATTTAGTTTTGATACAAATAAACAATTGTAAACTAATTATGAAGTACTACTAATTATCATATTTGTTGTTTTCAAAACTTGAACTAAATTATATTAATTTTGAGTTTTAAGATTTTAAAAATTAATTCTAAAAAAATCAAAATGTATCTCTAATTTTAGAACAGGCGTAGTATATGATTATTTGGACAAAGTAAGTTCATCTAAGCATCTAGTTGTTTCACTTGTGATTTACTTCCCCCGTTATTCATCTTTCTTTTTTTTTCTCCAAAATTAGAAAAATATTTCTATTTTAAAACATAAAATACCATAATATACCCAGGGACGAAGTTACATGAACGAGTGTGGGGTCAACTAAAATAATTTTTTGACTTCGCCGCTGAATATACCCAATTTATTCTTTTTTATATAATAGTTCAAACAAGGTTAAAATGTGGATTCATTACTGACTTGGGTTCTAATAACCTAACCAAGTGCACTTTGCCCGCCCCCAGTACAACAACCTACTTTAGGTAGGTGGGTTTGTCAGCATTAATTAAAATCGCATCAACAATTGTGACGTATATGGCGTTTTAGGTGGGTTGAAAAATCAAATTTACGATTTCAGTTTGGTTACTAGTCAAAATCGCACGCATAATATCGAAACCGTATCAAATAATCATCATATTTTTTTAATTTTACTACGAGTATATATAATTTCTCTATTAGAAGACAAATATTGCAGAGTTGAATGAAGAATCACCAGTATCAATTATGTTTCCAAATCAAGAATGACTTGCTATTTGTGACGCCCCCAAAATAGGTTCAATCCATCCAACCTATTCTGTGTCGCCAAATACATGGTACAGAAAACAACTACAACTTTATTACTACAATTGTCGTGCAAAATACAACACCACATATACTGTGAGTTTTAATACCAACTGTGACTCATGTCCCAACTATGGACAACACCTCACATTGATACATTACATAAACGTACAGTCAATAACTGTTTTAGAAATTAAAATCTTTGGGAAGTGCTCAAGGAAACCTTCGTACATAGGAGGCCATGAATCTAAGTTATGATAGAAATCATATATCCAGAGAATTATCCTTGGTTGATCCAATAGACCCCAAAGAAAAAAGAGAAGATTACTATCATGTTCCTTCCAATGGTGAGTCTTCTTTTGACATATAACTATCTCCACCGTCTGCGATTGAACATTATGTTTCAACCCAACTCCAAGATCATATAGGTAGTGCTCGTAGATATACTCAGCAAGAGGATGTGCATAACCCTGTCTTATGATATCACGAGTTTGTATGTCATTAGACATCTTGTATGATAGTGGCAAAACACCCTTCCAACGTTGGGTTCGCCTCACCCTATTGTTGTTCACCAAAATCAATTATTAAGTGACGTATAATATACAACACACACATCTTAGGTCCTCAGTACAATTATTTTCATACTATTTAGGAAGAACCTCAACATCTATAGACCACCGTTCTATTCCCCTGTTATCCCCGCTCGACCCAACTACACTCTTATTACCTGAAAAGAATTGTGAAGCAAAAGGGTGAACACAAATAGCTCAGTAAAGAATATCATGACTAAAGATAATTTATATCACCAATAGCCTTCATCGGTAATAAATCAGAGATTTAGAACATATGGTAGATGATAAAACTTTTTAACCATAGTTGCAGCAGAACGAGCAATCCATTAGAAGAGTCAAATAGACCATAAAGTCTATTATCTTCTCCATGTTAAAAGTCCACCAACAATGTTTTATCCCTGTAACATCAATTAACAGTTCTTGTCCACAATCATGTGAATAACTCATAATCATAATTGTAGTTCTAAATTTCTCTTCTCATCCAGGAAGAAGATAATTTTCATCACATGTCTTTACCTGAAATATCAAAGATCGTGGTTATACCAAATTACAGTTCATGTTCATAATCATACTAATAAATTCATCTTTGCATTACGGGCCAAAGATATTCATCAACATATCATCTTTGCATTACAGGCCAAGATATTCAACAATAGGCCATCTTTGCACTACAGGCCAAAAATATTCAACAACAGGTCATCTTTGCACTACGGGCCAAAGATATTCATTAATAATTCATCTTTGCACTACAGGCCAAAGATATTAATATCTTAAAGAAATACATAATCATTTCATAATTTATATAAACCATAATTATAACCATGTTGATCAATTCACCTTTACACTTAAGCTAAAAATATTCAATTGTAAATTCAATGGTCATGATCATACCAGTCAACAATTCATCTTTGAACTACTGGCAAAGAGAACCCATAGTCACGATCATACCAATAATCTACCCATCTTTACACTTAAGTCAAAGAGAAATTTCATCATCGGGATTATAAAAATGTTATATATGATAATAAAAACAATATGATCAACAACTGCATTTAATTTCAAGAGTAATATTCATGAATCAATGATTTCATAACACCTTAATTCAAATGTTATAAATCACTTAATAATCTCATAATCTAATATTATTAATACTACCATAATATTTTAATCATTTCTTAAACTTATAAACAATTTATTTTAATTGTTTACACTTTAATAATTAATGCATTTAATCATCCTAAAATGCCAAACTCATAAGATTTCATCACCAATAATCAAAATCCTCATCAAAAGTCTGAATATACATTATATAGAATTCCCAAGGTATAAAATCTTATTTTCCAATTTTGTTACTTCACATAACATATTTAATTCATTTACTCATAACTAGTCTATTTTCATAAAAAATACCAAATCAGTAAAAAACAATTTTCTTTTCTGGAATTTGGCAGGAAATAGTCCCATATTGAACATATATTTTTCTCAAAATTTTTAAAATTCATTTACTATTTTTCATATGGCCAAAACTGCCGAATATTTAGACATTTATCATAAATTGTACTTTTATCCAAAAATTCTGAAATTCACAGGGTATACTGATATTATATAGATGTGCTCCCAATAAAAATGTCATCAATTTTAGAGTTAACTACAAAGAGTTATAAGGGTTTGCTTTTTAAATAGTCTTTACTCATAAAATTCATAACTCCTAATCTATATATCCAAAAATCGTTATTTTTGGACACAATCAATAAAACCCATCAAATTATCATTTCAAATTTTTTCAGAATTTTTGAAGGTCGAAAAAATTACGAAACATGAAAAACATAACAACCCTTAAAATCCCTTACCTCAAAAGAGCAGTACTTCTAACTGGAATATCGGATGAAAAACCGAAGGAACCTTGCACTGAATAGCAACTCTCAAAGTATCTAAATACTCATAAAAATACTCTCGACAATATAGAGGGAGAAAGAGAGAAAGCTTATGTTTCTGGTGTGATTTTCAATTCTAACTTAGCCCTGTATTTATAGGAAAATGTTAGCACGCCGAAGCAGACTTGACCTGCTACCTGATGGCTTAACCTGCTACATTGCCACCCACCACATTTGAAATACAATTTCAGCACATTTTTTCACCAATCATAGGTGGGGCCCACACATTCTAGAATTTTCCACCAAAATGATAAATTTCAAAACTTCAATAATTTCTGAACCAGTCACCTCTTAAAATTCATAACAATTTATACGTTCCTTTTTAACGGTTCAAAATTTGTGGACATATACAAAACTTATATATGTATAACATATCCAAAAATAACAATGATCCAACGGTCGGATTAAAAATTATAACTCACCAATATATCGTAAAAAATACTGATTTGATTTTTAATACCTCCATTCCGACAAAAATACTGATAAAACACCTCAACATTAATTCCTTCATTTATAACCACATAAATAAATCCATCATTTATATCCGCATTAAATAAATATTTCCTTATCATATAAATCAATAATTTATTATTCACAAATAATATTACAGAATCACAATTATGACAACCAGGCCGTTCCCAGGAAAGAGGGGGCTTTCCAATAAGGATTTTTCCTTATTGGCGAGCAATTAGGTGACCAAACCGCTTATTGACAGAACTTTCTAGACATTGCCAATAATGTTATCTAATAATATTATTCAAATAATATGAATTATTGATGGGAAATACTGTGCAGTGACAATTATTGAAACAACAATAATATAAAATATTAACGCAGCAATTATTGAATCAATAAAATAAAATATTAAATAGTAATTACTGTAACAATTATTGAGTAGTGCCTTCTTACGTATGGATCAATAATTCAAAAATACTGTTCAATACCGTGTGCTACTGTGAAACCATGCATATTACTGTATTTTTAACCACCGGGTATTCTAAAAGTGTTAACGGTAACAACTACGTCGTTATTTATAAAAACTCATACTTGTCGTTTTCTTTATCCGACAGTTATTCTATTATGAGGCCCACAACTGGTTGCGCCGTCGTACGGATATTCCCGACAAAAAGAATATTCCACGACCAAACGAATATTCCCCGACAACAATGAGTTTTTATAACCACTTGCGTATTTTAAAAATTTTACATATATCACCCTTAACTTTAAACTTTTATCAATTTAATCATTTACTGAATAATAATTATAATAAAAATTGAATACTTTTATTTCATAAAATTCGGGGTTTTACACTATTTGCTAAATCAAATGTGATAACATCATATAATTGTTGATACTTGGAACTATTTTGCTACGTTAGCTCCATTATTGAGTTCACTGCGTAATACATTTGCAGATTTTTAGATTCATCAACGGCCCATGAGTTGTAGCCACAACATTGAACATATTCTGTATGAAAATTTGATGATTTAAAGCCCATAGGTGATTGTGAGATTTAAAGAAGCATTGAAAAGCTTCCAAATTTATTACCCAGATTAAACTGTGGCCACAAAAGGGAGGGATAAAACTGGAATTGGTATGTAACTTGTAACCAAATTAATTTACGGTTTTGTTATTTCAATTAATTTTGAAACTGAAACAATACCAAATAAAACCGCACCTCATAGTACAGTTCAAAACTGCATCGCACCAATCACAAATGATTTCATGTGCAATTTTAGATTTGTCAAATCGCACCTAAGCAATTTTGTGTGCGGTTTGAACTTCAAACCGCACCAAAATGCATCATGATCACCTCTAACCTACTTATAGCCCTTTCGTGTGTAACAAGCTCTAAGAAGTCTTTTGAACTTTTCCCTTTTCCCTTTTCCAATTTAACCTTTACAATGAAATATTGAAAGTGGCCAAATGTGTGTACATATATAGGGTCCCGTTCCACAATTGATGTTAACTGGGAGAACAATTTTAGTTAATAGATCTGTGGCTGTCTATTATGATGTAACGGGTGAGATTGAATAAGGTTTTGGTATGACTGAAGGTAGGACAATCCAACTCTTACTAGCGGACAGGTTAATGACTAATATATTCTAATTTTGACTTTCTAAACTGCCCGCTAGTAAAATCTCTGGCCAAAATACCTCTTTACTCTGTTCCATCCTCAACGTAAATATTTTGGATGATTCTTCTAATTAAATCGACATACTAGTTAAGCATAATTACAAGAATAGTGAAGTAGTGATAAATTTGTTACCTGATTGTCGTCTTGAAATTTATTATTCTTATTTCGTGGGATCTTGTAGCGAACTGTTCATCATTATTATTATATTATATTATACCTTCAAAAGAAATCTAGAGAATCAGACAAAATATTGATTATTACATCGAGAATAGAATAGAGGAGTAAATAGATATAGCCGCAGATAGGACCTGTGACCAATTAAGCCCATCTCCTTTTTATTTTTCTGTATTCTTGCCGCATGTCTTACTAGTGGCTAATTTGAACAGCCAAATTGAGGGCATAATATTTATTAGTCTGGCTCCTAGTAGGACATGCAGCCAAGTCCAAGCCTTACTAAATCTCACCCCCTTAGATCATACAATGGACGACCACATATCTATTAGCTGGAATAGTACTCTTAGTTAACGTCAGTTGTGAAACGGCTTTCTATGCTATAGTGACGGACAAAACCCGTTTCACAACTGACATTAACTGAGAGTACTATTCCAGCTAATAGATATGTGGTCGTCCATTGTATGATCTAAGGGGATGAGATTGAATAAGGCTTGGACTTGGCTGCAAGTCCTACTAGGAGCCAGACTAATAAATATTATGCCCTCAATTTGGCTTTTCAAATTAGCCACTATTAAGACATGCGACAAAAATACATAAAAATAAAAAGGAGATGGGCTTAAATGGCCACAGGTCCTATCTGCGGCTATATCTCTTTACTCATCTAGTCTATTCTCGATGTAATAATCAATATTTTGACTGATTCTCTAGATTTCTTTTGAAGATATAATATAATAATAATGATGA
Organism: Panax japonicus; assembly: GCA_020205505.1. Lineage (NCBI taxonomy): Eukaryota > Viridiplantae > Streptophyta > Magnoliopsida > Apiales > Araliaceae > Panax > Panax japonicus. Next base: position 50,234,177 of record CM035110.1, read on the forward strand.
ACAGTTCACTACAAGATCCCACGAAATAAGAATAATAAATTTCAAGATGACAATCAGGTAACAAATTTATCAATACTTCACTATTCTTGTAATTATGCTTAGCTAGTATGTCGATTTAATTAGAAGAATCATCCAAAATATTTACGTTGAGGATGGAACAGAGTAAAGAGGTATTTTGGCCAGAGATTTTACTAGCGGCCAGTTTAGAAAGTCAAAATTTGAATATATTAGTCATTAATCTGTCCGCTAGTAAGAGTTGCATTGTCCTACCTTCGGTCATACCAAAACCTTATTCAATCTCACCCGTTACATCATAATAGACAGCCACAGATCTATTAACTAAAATTGTTCTCCCAGTTAACATCAATTGTGGAACGGGACCCTATATATGTACACACATTTGGCCACTTTCAATATTTCATTGTAAAGGTTAAATTGGAAAAGGGAAAAGGGAAAAGTTCAAAAGACTTCTTAGAGCTTGTTACACACGAAAGGGCTATAAGTAGGTTAGAGGTGATCATGATGCATTTTGGTGCGGTTTGAAGTTCAAACCGCACACAAAATTGCTTAGGTGCGATTTGACAAATCTAAAATTGCACATGAAATCATTTGTGATTGGTGCGATGCAGTTTTGAACTGTACTATGCGGTGCGATTTTATTTGGTATTGTTTCAGTTTCAAAACTAATTGAAATAACAAAACCGTAAATTAATTTGGTTACAAGTTACATACCAATTCCAATTTTATCCCTCCCTTTTGTGGCCACAGTTTAATCTGGGTTATAAATTTGGAAGCTTTTCAATGCTTCTTTAAATCTCACAATCACCTATGGGCTTTAAATCATCAAATTTTCATGCAGAATATGTTCAATGTTGTGGCTACAACTCATGGGCCGTTGATGAATCTAAAAATCTACAAATGTATTACGCAGTGAACTCAATAATGGAGCTAACGTAGCAAAATAGTTCCAAGTATCAACAATTATATGATGTTATCACATTTGATTTAATAAATAGTGTAAAACCCCGAATTTTATGAAATAAAAGTATTCAATTTTTCTTATAATTATTATTCAGTAAATGGTTAAATTGATAAAATTTTAAAGTTAAGGGTGATATATGTAAAATTTTTAAAATATGCAAGTGGTTATAAAAACTCATTGTTGTCGTGGAATATTCGTTTGGTCGTGGAATATTCTTTTTGTCGGGAATATTCGTACGACGGCGCAACCAGTTGTGGGTCCCATAATAGAATAACTGTCGGATGAAAAAAATGACAAGTATGAGTTTTTATAAATAACGATGTAGTTGTTACCGTTAACACTGTTGGAATACCCGGTGATAAAAAATACAGTACTATGCGTGGTTGCACAGTAGCACACGGTATTGCACAGTATTTTTGAATTATTGATCCTTACATAATAAGGCACTACTCAATAATTGTTACAGTAATTACTGTTCAATATTTTATTTTATAGATTCAATAATTGCTGCGTTGATATTTTATATTATTGTTGTTTCAATAATTGTCATTGCACAGTATTTTTCATCAATAATTTATATTATTTGAATAATATTATTAGATAAAATTATTGGCAATGTCTAGAAAGTTCTGTCAATAAGAGGTTTGGTCACCTAATTGCGCGCCAATAAGGAGAAATCCTTATTGGAATGCCCCCTCTTTCCTGGGAACAGCCTGGTTGTCATAATTGTGATTCTGTAATATTATTTGTGAATAATAAATTATTGATTTATATGATAAGGAAATATTTATTTAATGCGGATATAAATGATGGATTTATTTATGTGGTTATACATGAAGGAATTAATGTTGAGGTGTTTTATCAGTATTTTTGTCGGAATGGAGATATTAAAAATCAAATCAATATTTTTTACGATATATTGGTGAGTTATAATTTTTAATCCGACCGTTGGATCGTTGTGATTTTTGGATACGTTATACATATATAAGTTGAGTATATGTCCACAAATTTTGAACCGTTAAAAATGAATGTATAAATTGTTATGAATTTTAAGAGGTGACTGGTTCAGAAATTGTTGAAGTTTTGAAATGTATCATTTTGGTGGAAAATTCTAGAATGCGTGGGCCCCGCCTATGGTTGGTGAAGAAATGTGCTGAAATTGTATTTCAAATGTGGTGGGTGGCAATGTAGCAGGTTAAGCCATCATGTAGCAGGTCAAGTCTACTTCGACGTGCTAACATTTTCCTATAAATAGAGGGCTAAGTTAGAATTGAAAATCACACTAGAAACATAAGCTTTCTCTCTTTCTCCCTCTATATTGTCGAGAGTATTTTTGTGAGTATTTAGATACTTTGAGAGTTGCTATTCAGTGCAAGGTTCCTTCTGTTTTTCATTCGATATTCCAGTTAGAAGTACTGCTCTTTTGAGGTAAGGGATTTTAAGGGTTGTTATGTTTTTCATGTTTCGTAATTTTTTCGACCTTCAAAAATTCTGGAAAATTTTGAAATAATAATTTGATGAGTTTTATTAATTGTGTCCAAAAATGACGATTTTTGGATATATAGATTAGGAGTTATGAATTTTATGAGAAAAGACTATTTAAAAAGTAAATCCTTATAACTCTTTGTGGTTAACTCCAAAATTGATGAAATTTTTATTGGGAGTATGATGAGTGAGTTTTATACACATGAATTGGATACATTTGGGCTTAATTAATTGTTGTTCTCAAGTCTTTTAGAATAGTTTTTAAGTGTTTGTGTCCATTCATGCATGTTTTACATTGTTTTGTAGGAATTGGGACAAAAGATACTTGGATCGGTGTTTGGGGTGGCTAGATTCGCATTTTCGACTTGCCATTTACACAACAATAACTTCAGAGCCACTTTAAGTATTGCTACAGACCTTATTTCAAAAAACTCAAAGAATTAAAGTTGTAGATCTACTTTTCCTCTTTCCGGATCATCTTGAATCATTGAAATCGGTGTTAGGACGAAGAGGTTATGGCCATTTTCCCAAAGGGCGTCAGAGCAGAAAATATTAGAAAAAGTGGCAGCGCCGGGGCGCCCATTATAGGCCTAATTGCAGCGCCGGGGCGCTAGGGAGCAGATTCTCAGCGTCGTGCCCAGCACTGGGGCGCTGGGGAAGGGCTTGGTGGTGGCCTGGATGCGTTTTGGGCGAATTTTGACACCTTTTTGACTCCAAATTGGATTGGGTTTGTTCTAAAACTAAAAAATTGGACTTGTAACCTATAAATACATGATGTAAGGCATAAAATAAGGGGGGATTACATAGAGTAGACTAGATTAAACACTCCATTAGATTAGAATCTAAACCCTAGTTCTTAATTAGCCATTGGAGATTGAAGCAAATTGAAGAACATTGAAGATCAAGAGCAAGAGCAAGAGGGGAGCATCCGATTTGCTGACAACAGATTCTATTCTCTTCTCTCATCATACTTTTATCTTTTAATGTCTATTCTATTGTGGATTCTTGATTTTAATTCATTAATTATGAACTAACTCTTTCATTAAGATTTCAATTAAACTTTTTATGATGATGAATTGATTATTTGATTTATTTTAATTATTTATGTTGAAGTGAATTGTTCATCTTGCTTTGTGCTTATTGATTAATTATCTGATCAGTAATTATCGTGTTACTCTAGAAGGAATTGAGAGAGGAATTCTAGGGTTAGAACTGGGCTTGGTGACATGTGACTTAATTATTTACACAGTGAACAATTAGGTTTGTGAATAGAATGAGAATATCTATTTACCGCATGTAACACATAAGGAATTGTGGTTGTAACGAGTTTAATTCAATTGTTTAGCATAGAGATATAGCAAAATTAATTTGGGTTAAATAAAAGGCAAATGATCACTTGAGAAATGACTTTCGGTATTTGAGAATTCCTGTTAACAATTTAGTAGACATAATAATTGGGATAATTGGATAATTGGTTTATAGTTCATAATTGGGGATATTGGAGTCTTAATATTTATTTATCTGAATTCATTCTTTAAAGTCTTAGTTTTAATTGATTAATTTAGTTTTCTTAATTAGAAAAATCACGATTTGAGATTGTTTAAATAAAATTAGTTTGGTTAAGAATTAGTACTTGGTGATTTTTATTAAATAATTCCTCGTGGAAACGATACTCTACATTTACTTTATTACTTGTTGACCGTGTATACTTGCACGTATTCATTGATTGAGAAATCGATCAACAAGTTTTTGGCGCCGTTGCCGGGGAATTAATTTAATAATTATTTATCAATATTAATTTCAATCAAATTAGTCTTAATTTAAATATTTTTATTTTTATTTTTCATTCTCTTCTTATATTTCTCTCTTTTTAGGTACCATGGATGACTTTGTGTATCAATGGCCATATACGAACATGAGTCAACCAAGGGGAGCGGAGATTGACAGACTCGAGAAACTTTCTGCATTGTCAGCACAGATGGAGACGTCGTCAAAGTGTGGCGATTACTTGTGATTATTGTGCTGGAAATCATATGAGTCATCAATGCGCCATCAGTTTCGAGCCGGTACAATATAGTGGCAATTATCCCAACAGTTGTGTCTATCCCAAGAACTATCATCAGGATTGGGGGTATCACCCGGATTTTTCATGGAGTAACAATCAAGATCAATTTTATGCTCCAAGTCCAACATACCCACCGGATTTCTCGTGTCCATCTCCACTACAACAGGAAGAACATTTAAATTGGGAGGTAGCCTTGGAAAAAGTTATTAAAGCTTCTGAAAAGAAACACGAGGAACTTGAAAAGAAACTTAATCAAATGGAGCTGAGTATACAAAGTCAGAATGCATCGATCAAGAATCTGGAAAATCAATTGGGGCAGATAGCACATGCGTTGAACAATCGTCCTCAATACACTTGGCTCAATGACATGAATTCTGAAATTGATAGTGAGCCCGAACCAAATCGGCAACCAGATGTGCCAAATGATATAGATGTTGAAAGAGAGGAAAGACTTGGGGACCAAGAAAAAGAGATTGACAAAGATCAAACTTTGAGTACCAACGAAGATGAGCTAATTTCATTAGTATTCCATGTGCCTCCTCCACCAAAGTTCAAGAATCCAGGCAGTTTTGCAAAACCATGCCCAATTGGAAGTCATGTCGTTGGCAAAGCTCTTGGTAACATAAGAGCTAGTACAGTTGTGGAGTCATGGTGGGATAAAAAGGAGAAGATAGAGGAAGATTCCATTATGTTTATTAAGCTTCAATGCCCTAATCTGATCATCGACATAATGGAGGAAACACCTAGTGGTTTGCCATTTTTAATGGGGATCCTATCTACAAAGAGCATGCTAGGTGACTTCAATTCAAGGGTTTGTGCTAATGGGAACCTCCCAAAAGAGACATTGCTTCTGATGGATGGAGGGTTCCTCAATTTTTGTAAGGGAATTGGATAGAGAATTGAAGAAGTCAGGCTGAGACTATAAAACAAGCGCTTATTGGGAGGCAACCCAAGTTCAATTTTTATTTTTAGTTTTTATTAAGTTTTATATTAGTAGTTTTGAATTTGCATTTATTTAGAATTTAATAAAATTGCTTCTATCATGGTTTTACAGGTTATTCAAGTCAAATTCAAGTGTGGTGCCCAATTTATTCCATGTGCTTAGCCTATTCTCCAAACTTAGCGGACAAGGAGGATGATTGCTATATTTTCAGGAAAGTCCTCTGCTTTAATTTTTTCTATTGTAGCCATTGAAGACAATGTCTAGTTTAAGTTTGGGGGCATTTTAGTGTCATATTGCATATAGTTAGTTATCTGCATAGTAGTTCATTTTTTTGTGTTAGCATTGTGTTTTTTTAGGCTGCATATAATACATGGTAGTTATTTGCATATTAATATATGCGTTGCAATAGTATGTGTTCATATAGTATAATTGCATTTTTTTGCATGAATCTGTGTGATCGGTTGGTGTGGTCTTAGCTCGGCCTATGATAAGATTGGTATTAAATGTTAACTTGAACAGTGTTGATAATTGATGATGAGTTCTAATTTAATCATGATGATAATCTGAGCCTGTCTGAAACTTATGTAACCGGTTAGCACTTAAAGTTTAACTGTTTTAATCCACTTGGTTCAAGGGTTTCATAATTTGTTTCTGAGGGAAAATCTTTGTTAAAATTTAAGGAAATTAGTGAACTGACGGCAAAGGTTGGAATGACGTAAAAGCTTGAGTTTAGGGGAATCTATGAGATATATATACTAAAAACAATTGATGAAGAGAAAAAAAATAAAAAATCCAGAAAAAACAAAAAAAACAAAAGAGATGATGAAAAAAAAAAGAAGAGAAAAATCGTGGTTAGTTTTGTTTCGGGGACTTTGTTACTTGAGCAAGTACGCCCGAAGGGGTGTCTTAACGCCTAGCGCCCTAAGGTCTTATATGTTCTGGGAGTCGTTGGTTGAAAGCTCGCTAAGGGGTGGCACTGTTAGCCTAATGGAATGAGACATTGCACAACCATGAAAAAAAAACACGAGAAAGAACAAAAATGCCCTCGTGGTTGAATAAAAGTATAAATAAATTTTGTATTTACCCTTAGATTTGGTAATTGCTTAGTTTTAACCGGAGTTGTCATGTTCACAAAAGTAATTGAATTGGAACTGAAATTTTCCTTATAAGAAGTTTGTTATGTGATTATCTTGAACTGTGGTTGGTTAGAATGGTTAACAAGCACACATACAACATGGGTGATGACAGGTTTGGGTTAACTAATTGGTTAGAGTTATGGATTTTGAATTGATTGGATATATTGTTTGAGTATCAATGGTATCTTTGAGGCCTGTTGCTATATATCATACTGATTTATTACTTGGTTCGTAGGTATATTAGGAAGTAGATTATGCATATGCATTCATTTAGTTGAGTTATTTTGTTTATTTTTAGTTCTTTTGTGTTTTTGCTTGAGGACAAGCAAAGGTTTAAATTTGGGGGTATTTGATGAGTGAGTTTTATACACATGAATTGGATACATTCGGGCTTAATTTATTGTTATTCTCAAGTCTTTTAGAATAGTTTTAAGTGTTTGTTTCCATTCATGCATGTTTACATTGTTTTGTAGGAATTGGGACAAAAGTTACTTGGATAGACGTTTGGGGTGGCTAGATTCGCGTTTTCGGCTTGCCATTTACACAGCTGTAACTTCAGAGCCAATTTGAGTATTGTTACATACCTTATTTCGAAAAACGTAAGAATGAAAAATGTAGATCTATTTTTCCTCTTTCCGGATCATCTTGAATCATCAAAATCATAGTTCGAACGAAGAAGTTATGGCCATTTTCCCAAAGGACGTCGGAGTAGAAAATGTCAGAAAAAGTGGCAGCGCCGGGGAGCCCATTTTGGCTTAATTGTAGCGCCGGGGCGCTAGGGAGCAGATTCTCAGCGTCGTGCCCAGCGCTGGGGCACTGGGGAAGGGCTTGGTGATGGCCTGGACGCATTTTGGGCGAATTTTGACACCTTTTTTACTCCAAATTGGATTGGGTTTGTTCCAAAACTAAAAATTGGACTTGTAACATATAAATACATGATGTAAGGCATAAAATAAGGGGAGATTACATAGAGTAGACTAGATTAAACACTCCATTAGATTAGAATCTAAACCCTAGTTCTTAATTAGACATTGGAGATTGAAGCAAATTGAAGAACATTGAAGATCAAGAGCAAGAGCAAGAGCAAGAGGGGACCATCAGATTTACTGACAACAGATTCTATTCTCTTCTCTCATCATACTTTTATCTTTTAATGTCTATTCAATTGTGGATTCTTGATTTTAGTTCATTAATTATGAACTAACTCTTTCATTAAGATTTCAATTGAACTTTTTATGATTATGAATTGATTATTTGATTTATTCTAATTATTTATGTTGAAGTGAATTGTTCATCTTGCTTTGTGCTTATTGATTAATTATCTGATCAGTAATTACCGTGTTACTCTAGAAGGAATTGAGTGAGGAATTCTAGGGTTAGAACTGGGCTTGGTGACATGTGACTTAGTTATTTACACAGTGAACAATTAGGTTTGTGAATAGAATGAGAATATCTATTTGCTGCATGTAACACATAAGGAATTGGGGTTGTAACGAGTTTAATTCAATTGTTTAGCATAGAGATATAGCAAAATTAATCTGGGTTAAATAAAAGGCAAATGATCACTTGAGAAAGGGCTTTTGGCATTTAAGAATTCCTGTTAATAATTCAGTAGACATAATAATTGGGATAATTGGATAATTGGTTTATAGTTCATAATTGGGGATATTGGAGTCTTAATGTTTATTTATCTGAATTCATTCGTTAAAGTCTTAGTTTTAATTGATTAATTTAGTTTACTTAATTAGAAAAATCACGATTTGAGATTGTTTAAATAAAATTAGTTTGGTTAAGAATTAGTACTTGGTGATTTTTATTAAATAATTCCTCGTGGGAATGATATTGTACTTTCACTTTATTACTTGTTGACCGTGTATACTTGCACGTATTCATTGATTGCGAAATCGATTAATAGAGTACATTTATATAATATCAGTATAACCTGTGAATTTTGAAATTTTTGGATAAAAGTACATTTTATGATAAATGTCTAAATATTCGGCAGTTTTGGCCATATAAAAAATAGTAAATGAATTTTAAAAATTCTGAGAAAAATATATGTTCAATATGGGACTATGTCCCGCTAAATCCCAGAAACAAAAATTTGTTTGTACTGATTTGGTATTTTTCATGAAAATAGACTAGTTATGAGTAAATGAATTAAATATGTTATGTGAAGTAACAAAATTAGAAAATAAGATTTTATGACTTGGGAATCCTATATAAGGTATATGCAGACTTTTGATGAGGATTTTGGTTATTGATGATGAAATCTTATGAGTTTGGCATTTTAGGATGATTAAATGCATTAATTAGTAAAGTGTAAATAATTAAAATAAATTGTTTATAAGTTTAAGAAATGATTAAAATATTGTGGTAGTATTAATAATATTAGATTATGAGATTATTAAGTGATTTATAACATTTGGATTAAGGTGTTATGAAATCATTGATTCATGAATATTACTCTTGAAATTAAATACAGTTGTTGATCATATTATTTTTATTATCATATATAACATTTTTATAATCCCGATGATTAAATTTCTCTTTAACTGAAGTGTAAAGATGGGTAGATTATTGGTATGATCGTGACTATGGGTTCTCTTTGGCCAGTAGTGCAAAGATGAATTGTTGACTGGTATGATCATGATCATTGAATTTACAATTGAATATTTTTAGCTTAAGTGCAAAAGTGAATTGATCAACATGGTTATAATTATGGTTTATATAAATTATGAAATGATTATGTATTTCTTTGAGATATTAATATCTTTGGCCTGTAGTGCAAAGATGAATTATTGATGAATATTTTTGGCCTGTAGTGCAAAGATGGCCTGTTGTTGAATATCTTGGCCTGGAGTGCAAAAATGATATGTTGATGAATATCTTTGGCCCGTACTGCAAAGATGAATTTATTAGTATGATTATGAACATGAACTGTAATTTGGTATAACCACGATCTTTGATGTTTCAGGTAAAGACTTGTGATGAAAATTATCTTCGTCCTGGATGAGAAGAGAAATTTAGAACTACAATTATGATTATGAGTTATTCACATGATTGTGGACAATAACTGTTAATTGATGTTACAGGGATAAAACATTGTTGGTGGACTTTTAACATGGAGAAGATAATAGACTTTATGGTCTATTTGACTCTTCTAATGGATTGCTCGTTCTGCTGCAACTATGGTTGAAAAGTATTATCATCTACCATATGTTCTAAATCTCTAATTTATTACTGATGAAGGCTATTGATAATTTAATTATCTTTAGTCATGATATTCTTTACTGAGCTATTTGTGCTCACCCTTTTGCTTCACAATTCCTTTCAGGTAATAAGAGTGTAGCTGGGTCGAGCGGGGATAACAGGGGAATAGAACATGGTCTATAGCTGTTGAGGTTCTTCCTAAATAGTATGGAAATAATTGTATTAAGGACCTAAGATGTGTGTGTTGTATATTATACATCACTTAATAATTAATTTTGGTGATCAACAATAGGGTGAGGCGAACCTAACGTTGGAAGGGTGTTTTGCCACTATCATACAAGATGTCTAATGACATACAAACTCGTGATATCATAAGACAGGGTTATGCGCATCCTCTTGCTGAGTATATCTACTAGCACTACCTATATGATCTTGGAGTTGGGTTGAAACATAATGTTCAATCACAGACGGTAGAGATAGTTATATGTCAAGAGAAGACTCACCATTGGAAGGAACATGATAGTAATCTTCTCGTTTTTCTTTGGGGTCTATTGGATCAACCAAGGATAATTATCTGGACATATGATATCTATCATAACTTAGATTCATGGCCTCCTATGTACGAAGATTTCCTTGAGAACTTCCCAAAGATTTTAATTTCTAAAACAGTTATTGACTGTACGTTTATGTAATGTATCAATGTGAGGTGTTGTCCATAGTTGGGACATGAGTCACAGTTGGTATTAAAACTCACAATATATGTGGTGTTGTATTTTGCACGACAATTGTAGTAATAAAGTTGTAGTTGTTTTCTGTACCATGTATTTGGCGACTCAGAATAAGTTGGATGGATTGGACCTATTTTGGGGGCGTCACAGATAGCAAGTCATTCTTGATTTGGAAACATAATTGATACTGGTGATTCTTCATTCAACCCTGCAATATTTGTCTTCTAATAGAGAAATTATATATACTCGTAGTAAAATTAAAAAAATATGATGATTATTTGATACGGTTTCGATTTTATGCGTGCAATTTTGACTAGTAACCAAACTGAAATCGTAAATTTGATTTTTCAACCCACCTAAAACCGCCATATACATCACAACTGTTGATGCGATTTTAATTAATGCTGAAAAACCCACCTACCTAAAGTAGGTTGTTGTACTGGGGGCGGGCAAAGTGCACTTGGTTAGGTTATTAGAACCCAAGTCAGTAATGAATCCACATTTTAACCTTGTTTGAACTATTATATAAAAAAGGATAAATTGGGTATATTCAGCGGCGAAGTCAGAAAATTATTTTAGTTGACCCCACACTCGTACATGTAACTTCGTCCCTGGGTATATTATGGTATTTTATGTTTTAAAATAGAAATATTTTTCTAATTTTGGAGAAAAAAAAGAAAGATGAATAACGGGGGAAGTAAATCACAAGTGAAACAACTAGATGCTTAGATGAACTTACTTTGTCCAAATAATCATATACTACATCTGTTCTAAAATTAGAGATACATTTTGATTTTTTAGAATTAATTTTTAAAATCTTAAAACTCAAAATTAATATAATTTAGTTCAAGTTTTGAAAACAACAAATATGATAATTAGTAGTACTTCATAATTAGTTTACAATTGTTTATTTGTATCAAAACTAAATAATTTCATATCAGTTTTAAATTTTAAGATTTCATAAATTGATTCTAAAAATCAAAATATATCTAATTTTTGAATGGATGGACATAATTGAGTTTGTTGGCCAAGATATACCTAATATAAATATACCTAATATAAACATTCTTAATAGCTAGCATAACTGAAATAAGCATAAATGTGTGATATAATTTTTAACCTTTAATTACTAAAATCATAAATGTTGTGTAGTGTTGCCAAAAATGTTAACGAAGGGGTCTTGACCAAATATTTATCCCTATTTCTTTCTAAAATAATTAAGAGCCACTAGAATCATAAATGTTGTGTAGTGTTGCCAAAAATGTTAACGAAGGGGTCTTGACCAAATATTTATCCCTATTTCTTTCTAAAATAATTAAGAGCCACTAGAATCATAAATGTTGTGTAGAATCATAAATAGAATATTGTTTCACACTAATAGTTTGGTAGACATTTATTATTTTATTTAAAATTATTTGTAGCAGTTTAGAAAACTTCAGAAACTTATACAACTCATTAAAATGATACATGTTGGGAAACATCTTTGTTCCATAAAATATTAAACTTTTTTTTAATTATTTTAAAAAAAAGCAAAAAAAAAATATCTGTATTTTAGAAAGTCCGAAAATCCGGATAAGATGAGGTTAGCCAGAGGGACTTTTTCAACTTACGCTCATCCAGCCGTCCAAAATTAGAGTGAATGGTTAAGATGAGGGCCCAGCCGCTACTCCCTCTAGCGGCCAGCCAAATTTTTTTTATTGGCCGCTACTCCCTCTAGCGGCCAGTCAAAACGACCGTGTTTTGACTGGCCGCTAGAGGGAGTAGCGGCCAATAAAAAAAATTTTGGCCGCTACTCCCTCTAGCGGCCAGTCGTTTTGACTGGCCGCTAGAGGGAGTAGCGGCCAACAACAAAATTTTGGCTTAATTACATTATCCTGATTATTCTTAATTATCTTTATACTTATACTTATTAACAAATTATCCTTATACATATTAATTATTAATCAGTAAAATAAAATAATAAAAAATTATAAGGATAATCAATAATTATAAGGATAATTATAAGGATAATCGATAATTATAAGGATTATTGATTATCCTTATAAACACAATGCATAATGTATAAGGATTATTGATTATCCTTATAATTATCCTTATAATTATCGATTATCCTTATAATTATCCTTATAATTATTGATTATCCTTATAATTATCTTTATAATTTTTTATTATTTTATTTTACTGATTAATAAGTAATATGTATAAGGATAATTTGTTAATAAGTATAAGTATAAAGATAATTAGGAATAATCAGGATAATGTAATTAAGCCAAAATTTTGTTGTTGGCCGCTACTCCCTCTAGCGGCCAGTCAAAACGACTGGCCGCTAGAGGGAGTAGCGGCCAAAATTTTTTTTATTGGCCGCTACTCCCTCTAGCGGCCAGTCAAAACACGGTCGTTTTGACTGGCCGCTAGAGGGAGTAGCGGCCAATAAAAAAAATTTGGCTGGCCGCTAGAGGGAGTAGCGGCTGGGCCCTCATCTTAGCCATTCACTCTAATTTTGGACGGCTGGATGAGCGTTAGTTGAAAAAGTCCCTCTGGCTAACGTATTCCACGGATCATCTCCCATATATATATATGTATATATATATGTATGTATATATATTGCTCGTTGACTTTTTTTAAATAGATGAAAACTCATATCCCACATAAAGTAGGAGCATGCACTAAAAACAATATCATTAACCCTTTGAAAGTACACTACTATACCTAGCATGTCACATGCTAAGTGGAAAGTTCCATACTCCACCATCTGAGTGTTTCACGAGTTGCCTCTGCAAATTCCCACTAGTTGCATTTTCTTTTGTACTTTATTCTTAAATTATTCTTTAGCACTTTTATTTTTGTCACACTGCCACACCAAAAAATCGTGCGATAATTCATAACATAGAAAAGGTGTTGAGGTCATTACCTAAAAAAGGGAAAAAGTAATAAACAAAATTGGAAATAATTATTAAAAGCACCATGCGGCCACTAGAATACATATTCTTTCTAAAATAATTAAGAGCCATGTTTGGAACTTAGAAATCGTGTAGGTGTAGGTAAAAGGTAGATTTTTTTTAATATATGTAAGAATACAAATTTGTCTTAATTTACATATATTTAATTATTTATACTTCTAAAAAAGTAGAATTATAATCTACTTAACATATATTTAATAAATTATTTTATTTTCCTTTTCTTTTTTTACTTCATTTTCCCCAAATTTCCCAGGTGGTTTTTTACTTGTTTTTGACAAACCCTGAAACAAGACGAGGAAAAGTTCATTTCATCAAAAAGATGTGAATTAATGTATGATAGAGTTGAAAGGACGCTAAATTTTGCACAGAAACAAAGTCACATCAAAAGTTTGACGATTTGGACCACAGAAGATATCTCCAATGTGAGAATAAGTATATGATGATTAAGGTTTAACAATAGAGGCTTAATGCTCTAGTGCTATAAAATAATAATAATTAGTGTGTACCTTAAAATAAGGATAAAATCATGTATTTATAGTGATTTCACCACCTCAATAGAGTCCCTCTTCATATAGAATTAGAAATCCTCATTAGGTATAATTCCTTAATGGGATCAAATATATTTCCCTTATGGAAAGGAAGCCGATTTATAACCTGACACTTTCCTTAGGGATTAAAAACCAAATATAATTAAGAATCTTTTAACTCCTTAAAATACTCAACTACAAAAAGCAAAAAGGCTCATACGCAAGTTAAAACAACCCCACTAGGACTTTGGCCCACCATATAATTTGGGCCCAAATAATCATGTCCCAACATTGCCCCACAGTCTTCGGTTAAATGAGATATTTAATGGAAGAGTATTCAAACAAAGCCCAATAATTAATAATATCACAAAACCCAACCTCCTCGGAAGTTTATCCCATCAAGCAAGGACCCGCCAACATCTCCCATGTTTGCAATGGTGGCAAGTCAATTAATAGCCGCCTCCAGGAAGCGCGCAAATTTGAGAAGACAATCCATTTCAAAACCATTACCCCCAAACTTGACAATCTATCTTATCCCATTTGCAATTCTCAGTGCTTTATTATCCTTTTTGGCCCTTTATCTACAAAAAAGCCCGCCGCAAAAAAAATACCCTCAACCCACCTTTCAATGGCGTCTTCGAGCAACCCTTTCATCGACGAACTAATGAATGTTTCCCCTCGGATGAGTAGGTTTTTAACCTACAAATTGATCTAATTTTGCTTGGTGTATTGGTGATTTTTGGGTTTATTCCTGTTATTTTTGATGAATTTTGTTCTATGTGCAGGAAAATGGGTTGAAGACGTGTAAGAGCCAACTGTTAAAGAAATTACAAGATTTGTTACATTTTGCTCACCTGACGCGGGGCATGCCATGGTTGCAAAGGAGGTGGCACGGGGCGCGCTGCACTGATATGGTAAATTGCTGTAATAACGCGGGTCGCGCTGCATAAAGAAGGGACCTGACGCGGGGCTCGCCGATCGGACGGGTCAACTGCAGATTTTGTTTATTATGTATGGAAGTTGAGTTTTAAGTGGATTAATTATTTCCTTATATAATAGAGTTAAGGTAGGAGTATTAAGAGGTAGTTATTCCTTAGTTTTGGGAATTCTTGGGACTGATAAACATTTGGGTACAAAAAAGAAGTTTAGCTTTAATTAAAATTCTAAAGAGGCTTGGATTGGGTAACTTTGGTTTGGATTGAGATTGTATTTGGTTCAACTATGAAAATAGCTTATGTCAATTAAAAGAGACACAATTGAGAATCTGACAATCAATTACACTTTTGGGGAGACTTAATTGAGAGAAGAACATCGGAGGAGCAAAGCGAGGAAGGAGTTTTCACGAAGATTGCAGAATTGAAGGCAAAGAAGGTTGGTGTATTACTATTCTTTTTCTTAAATTCAGTTCTTGTAATTTGGATGATGAATTCTTTACTTATATTCAGTTTTTAATTCATTGATTATGAACTAAATTACTTTTTTAGGTTTTAATGGATCTTTAGTGTTGAACAATGATGGCCATGCCTTAATTTTAGTTAAATAATACTATCAATTCATTTTTTCTATTGTGATTTATTCTTAATTTACGAATTGCTTGATCACCAATTTTATGTGGATTTGTATGGACTCGAGAGATGATGTATGAATCTAGACCTAATCACAATAACATGTGTTCTTGAATTCTGTGTTTTGATTGAATCTTGATGAATGTTTAGGAAAGAGATATACCTAACATCGCATGTAATCGTTTAAAGAACTTGTAATTTAAACCTTATTTTATTTTAATTCACATAGAGATATAGTGAATTAGTTAATTAGGTTGTTTTGCTCAATTCTATCAATTTGTGGATTTAAGTTATTACGGTGTTAGTGCATCGAGAGATGGCTAATTCTACTTAAGTGTTTTAGATTAATAAACTGAGATAGTAAGTTAAACTGGAAAAAGGTGTGATAATCAGCGTGATACTTAAAGTGAAATTATAAGCCTAATTCTCCATTATCTGATTAAAATTACGGTTAATAATTTGTGTTGATTTACTTTGATTTTTAATTTAGTAGTTTTTATTAATTATAATAATTAATTCTAATAGTTTAATAAAATTGGAATAATATAAAACTGGTAATTGTTAGATTAAATTTCATACCAGTCTTTGTGGGAACGATACTCTATTTATCATTATATTACTTGTTGACCACGTACACTTGCGTGTGAGCGTATCTAGAATTTACCCAACAAGTTTTTGGCGCCGTTGTTGGGGACTAGTTCTGATTTTAGTATTTGTAAATATCAGTTTAATTAGTTCAGTTTTACTCAAACAAATTTTCTTTTTGTTTTGTTCTTACTTGTTGCAGGTTTTCTGACTTAGTGTATGCAAACTCGGTCCAAAAAGCCAGACTTGCTTCCTTTCGAGGACGATATAGATAAAAGGTTTCAAAGGCTCAGTTTGTGGATTAAGGATACTAAGGAGAACTTCGTTAAACAGGAAGAAGAAATGGCTGCAGAAGATCAGAAAGCGTTGAGGGATTATGTTACTCCTAGAGTGATTGAGATTCAGTCAAGCATCACCAGGCCTGTGATAGCTGCAAATAATTTTGAGATCAAGCCTGGAACGATACAAATGATACAGAACTCAGTGCAGTTTGGGGGATTAACCAAAGACGATCCGAATGAACACTTAGTCAGCTTTCTGGAAATTTATGACACTTTCAGATACAATGGGGTGTTAGATGATGTAGTCAGACTTCGCTTGTTTCCGTTCACACTGCGGGACAAGGTGAAAAGTTGGTTACAGTCACTACCGCCAGGGTTGATTACAACATGGAACGACCTTGCTCAGAAATTTTTGGCTAAGTTTTTCCCACCGGTAAAGACTGCAAAGATGAGGAACGAGATTACTTTATTTGAGCAGTAACATGGGGAGTGTGACGCCCCCAAAATAGGTCCATACAATCCATTCTGAGACACCAAATACATGGTATATAATTCAAATATAAAATTAATTTACACAATTATTAATTGTCGTGCAGAATACGACAAAGCATAAGTTGAGTGTTTTAACATGAATATTATCTCGTAGACAATTTCCAAACTCAAATGGTGTCGTCATTACAATTATTAACACACTATTTTATAGAATAGTGAGGACTACTATAGTCACCATCTTGGACCATCACTCCGTTCCCCGACTAGTCCCAACTATATTCTCATTTCCTGAAGAGAACAATGAAAGAAAAGGGTGAGCTCAACTAGCCTAGTAAATAATATTATGACTAAGATAATATTGAATAAATATAATTATCCTTAGTCTTCAACAGTATAAAAACTGATATAATACAATAGAAAAAAAGTTTAACCACAGCGGAACAATCAATCCATTAGAAGAGTCAAGTATAGCATGATGTCTACTATCTTCTATGATTTAAAAGTTCATCATCAATATTTTATTTCTGTAACACATCTCAATAAATAATTCACATCACTGAATTATCCATGCACTACAGGCCAATGATATTCGTTAAATAACTGTCCATCAATGCACTACGGGCCAATGAGGACTTTTACCACATTATTTGTAATATTACAGGTCATTATTATACTGATACATAATTCCTGGTCATAATCATACCAATCAACATTCCATCTATGGACTACGGGTCAAAGATGACTTTCACCACAATATAAGCATGAAGATGATGACAATGATATAAGAAAGCAATCAAGTGAGATTAAGGATAAATATTAAAGATTTATAATTCAATTTATCCAGAGTTTAAGAATGTCCAAATTGTCAACATGATAACTATTTTATGGAGTAAAATTCAAGAATAATATTCATGTATCAAAAATAATTTGGACAGAAAAGAAATTAATTTTTACCGTGAATAATACCCTGTGAATAGTACTTCATGAATAGTACCTCGTGAATAGTACCATATAAATAGAACTGTATGTATGAATAGTGCCATATGTATGAATAGTACCTATGAATAGTACTCCAGCATGAAAAGCTTAAAATTTAATAAGAAAATTCAGAAAAATATTTCCATGAAACGATACTAGATGAAGCGTAAAATTCAAAGATATTCTACTAATTTCAAGGAGTATAGAAGTTATACTTATCAAAATAAGTATAGAATTAGGAATATGAAACGAAATAATATTAATTATATACTACAAAGTATGGAAAAAAAATATTATTTCTTATGAATATTGAACAAAATAATATCCCTTACCTTAGTAGGAGAGTAATTCCGACTGGTATAGCAGAGATATTCTTGAAGAAAACTTGCACTATTTGTTACACTCAAAGTTTCCATAAACTCAAAAAAAAATGCTCAATATTATAGAAGAATAATTCTCTGATTCTGGTGTGATTTTTATTTCTAAACTAAGCATCCTATTTATAGGAGAATGGCAGGATACTATTTAAGAAAATAATCACGGACTGCACAGGAAAATATTCATGGGCGCAGTCACAGAAAATTCGACGAATTTTCTGATTTCACTATACAACACTATGCAACACTATGCAGTACTATGCAACACTATGCAACACTATGCAGTACTATGCAACACTATGCATTATAAAATAAAAATTGAGATAACTTTCTACCGATAATTTTGAAAAATGAGTAAGTGAGGGTCCATGTAATAAGCCATATTTATAATAAATACTTTATGAAAAACCCCTTTATTTATCACAAATCACTTGACTAAACACATTTTTAATCTTTCATCATTAATATTATAACTCACAATATTAATAACCAAATCATTCCCAGGAAAGAGGGGGCTTTCCGATAAGGACTTCTCCTTATTGGCGCACAATTAGATGACCTCACCCCTTTCCTCGACAGAACTTTCTAGACATTGTCAATAATGCAAATAATAATATGAATAACTTTTTCGTCTCAATTATTGATTTAATAATATAAAATATTGTATAAATGATACTGTGACAATAGTTGAATCAATAATATGAGATACTATGCAGTAACTATTGTGGCAATAATTGAATAAAATAGAGTGACTTCTCACGTAAGCATCAATAATCAGAGATACTGTACAATATCGTGTGCTACTGTGCAACCACGCGTATTATTGTACTTTTATCATTGGGTATTTCAATAGTTAACGGTAAAAGTTTTGCCGTTATTTTTATAAAAAGGTTATTTCTGTCATTTTCTATATCCGACAGTAATTCTGTTATGGGGTCCACCAATGATTGCGCTATCGTACGGATATTCCCTGACAAAAAGAATATTCATCGACCAAACGAAAATTTTATGACAACTTGCTTACTTTGCAAAATTTGTAAATATTACCCACAACTATAATATTATATCAAATCCACACCTTATTATTCAAAATAACATTTAGAGAAAATTAAATCTTTATTCATAAAAGTTGGGGTCTTACATCCTCCCCTTCTTATGAAATTTTATCATCGAAATTGATGTACGTACCTGGTATGTCGAAGAGGTGAGGATACCTTGATTTTATTTTAGATTCTAACTCCTAAGTCATTTCCTCAATATCGTGGTTTTTCCATAAAACTTTGACTTGAGGTATAAAGAGCGTAGAATATGTTCCTTCTTATCCAAGATTTTAACAGACACCTCTTCATACGTTAAATCTTTCGCTATCTCGTCTGGTTCCAACTCAATAATGTGGTTTGGGTATTCCACATATTTACGTAACATAAATATATGAAAAACGTTATGAACACGAGATATACTTGGCGGTATGGCGAGTCTATATGCTACAATTTCTACTTGGTCGAGGATTTCAAATGGACCAATGAATCGAGGATTGAGCTTTTCCCACTTTTTAAATTTTGTAACTCCTTTCCATGGAGCAACACGTACAACATATGATCTCCAACATTGAATTCCACGTCCCTTTGATGAAGATCATCATAACTCTTTCGTCGATCGTGTGAGGTTTGTATACGTTGCCGGATCATTTGAATATTTTCCGTAGTCACATATACCAATTCTGGTCCCAATAACATTGTTTTACCCTCCTCAACTCAACATACTGGAGAACGACACTTTTATCCATACAACGCCTCGAATGGAGCTATGCCTATACTTGCTTGATAACTGTTGTTGTAGGAGAATTCCACTAATGGCAACTAATTGTCCCAACTTCCTTTGAAGTCTAGGACACAGAGTCTTAATAGATCTTCAAGAGTTTGAATAGTCCTCTCCGACTGCCCATCCGTCTGAAGATGATATGCCAAACTGAATTGTAAATCTGTGCCCATAGCATTCTGCATACTAACCCAAAATTGTGAAGTGAATATTGGGTCTCGATCAGAAACTATGGATACTGGCATACCATGCAGTTTTAGAATCTCATTTATGTATATAATGTGATGCCCCTAAAATAGGTATACATCACCCATCTTGAGTCGCCAAATACATGGTACAAAATTCAAATACAACTTAATAATACAACTGTCGTGTAAAATACGACAAAACATAAACTGAGAGTTTTAAAACGAATATTGTCTTCTAGACAGTATTCAACTCAAATGAAGTCCTCAATACATTTATTATCACACTATTTCATAGAATAGTGAGGACTACTACTGCTATCATCTGGACCGTCACTCCATTCCCCGACTAGTCCCGACTACGTTTTCATTTCCTGAAAAGGACAATGAAAGCAAAAGGGTGAGCTCAACTAGTCCAGTAAGAAATATTATGACTAAGATAATGTAGAATAATTTATCGTTAGCCTTCAACAATGTAAAGTAGAGCATAAAATCTACTATCTTCTATGATTTAAAAGGTTTTTCATCACTTTTATCGCTGAGACTCAGCTTAATAAATAATCCAAATCATCGAATCACCCCTGCACTACGGTCAAGGATATTCTTTGGTATAACGACCACAAATTATCCATGCACTATGGGCCAAGGATATTCGTGTATTCATCAATGATCATGATCATGCCAACAACTGTCCATCAATGCACTACGGGTCAATGAGGACTTTTATCACATCATTTGTAACATTACGGTCATTATTATACCGAATAATCCCTGGTCATAATCATACCAACTCCATCTATGCACTACAGGCCACAGATGACTTTCAACATAATATAAACATGAGGATGATGACAATGATATAAGACTACAATAAAATAAGTTCAAGGATAATTTTTTTTAAATATTTATAATTTAATTTATCCAGAAATCAATAACGTCCAAATTGTCAATATAATACTACTTTGTCAAGTAAAATTCAAGAATAATATTGTACCAAAAATAATTTGGACCGAAAACGAATCAATTTTTATCATGAATAATACTCCGGGTGAATAGTACTCGAGTGAATATTATCTCGTGAATAGTACTTCGAGAATAGTAACCCCGTGAATAGTACTCGAGCATGAAAAAAATTAAAACTTATCAAGAATGCTCAGAATAATATTTCCATGAAAAGATATACTGGATGAAGCGCAAATATCAAGGATATTCTACTAATTTTATGGAGTTTAGAAGCCAAAACTTTAACAAACGAGTATAGAATTCGAAATCTGAAACAAAATAATATTACTTACATACTACAGAGTATGGAAGAAAATATTATTTTAAGCGAATATTGAACAAAAATAACATCCCTTACCTTGAAAAGAAGAGTATTCCAACTGGTATAGCGGAGATATTCTTAAAAAAAACTTTCACTATTTTCTACACTCAAAGCTTTCTAAAACTCAAAATAAATACGCTCAAAATTATAGAAGAAGAACTCTCTAATTCTGGTGTGATTTTAATTCTAACCTAAGTGCCTATTTATAGAAAAATGCTAGAACGTCATAGGAGACACATTTAATAAAATAATATATTTTCTAAAATTAAAGCACGCCACTTTGAACAAACTTCAACCACCACAGTGGGCCCCATCCAAAATCAGCACATATTTTTCACACCAACCAAAAGTGGGTCTAACCCAATTTTAATAAAAATTATTTTATTTTCCGAAACTTCAATAATTCATAATAAATAGCCCTTTTATCAGAAAAATACGGATTTTATGTCCATTCTACACGAAATAAAATTCTCTACAACTTAGTAGCTTTAAGTTTTTCCAAATTCCAAACATAAAATATCCGAAATTGACAAACGGATGATTTTCAACACCTCTTAAAATTCATAACAAATCATACGCTAATTTTTAATGGTTCAAAATTTGTGGACATATACTCAACTTATATATGTATAACATATTCAAAAATCACAACGATCTAACAGTCGGATCAAAATTATCACTCACGCAATAGAGCTTTAAGAACATCGATTTGATTTTTTAATACCTCCAATCCGACAAAATATTGATAAAATACCTCAACATTAATTCCTCCATTTATAACCACATAAAATAAATATTTTCCTATCCATCATTTATGTCCACATAAAATAAATATTTCCTTATCATATCAATTAATAATTAATTATTCACAAATAATATTACAAAATCACAATAATGACAACCAAGCTGTTCCCAGGAAAGAGGGGGCTTTTCGATAAGGATTTCTCCTTACTGGCGCTGTAATAACCGTGAATTTTAAGTCACTATATATGTATGTACATTATTGATATTTAAAACTTTGTGTTATATAATGATTTAATATGTGACAACCTGTGTGAAGTGTTGCATGGATCAATAAATATATATACTATAGTTATGTATATATACATTTATAGATTTCATTAAAAATGAAAGCTTCGTAACCTAATTATATATTAGGTGAGACAATTAAATAACCTTAGGGTTATGGTAATAAGGAAAGGTTAGTATTTAATATGTATATTAACTTAAGTGGATGATCTTGTTATTTCAAGTGACTAATAATTTTAAACCTATTTCTAGTAAACCTAATTAGGTTATGAGCTAAAGTCACATGTATGAGTAATTAAATTTCATACGATTGGGAATGGAAACCCTAAATAAACAATTTGGGTAACATATATTAAAATTGTTAGACTATGTTTATTACATGGCCCAAAACAATTAAAGGAGAAGCCCAAAAGAAATAAAATGCAAGCCCAAACTTAGTGCACTTGATTAAGGGTATTTTAGACCTTTGATTTATCTAATTTATGCATTAGAATAAAGGCTAAATGAAGGAATTAGTGGGCATATATATATCTGGCCACATTAGCCTTTTTAAGGCAAGAATATTAAGCTAATCAAGTTCCATAAGTAGAAGTCTTACACACAAAGACAAGTGTGTCATGCTCCCATTCGTGGAAAGCTTAATTAGCAACCTTAATGGCATGATTAGGGCTGATTAGGAAGGGATAAGGCTAACCCTTTTGTCCAAGGGGAAAAAGAAACATGGAGGATATTAACATTCCACTCCAATTCACTAACATAATATCTATCTCACTTCATTTGACTCCTCCACCATTCTTCTTCTTCTTCTTCTATTTTCTCCCAAACCATCAAAACACAAAGCTTAACTAGAGAGAGAGGAAAAGTTTAGATTCTAGAGAGGGAGAGGAGTTTATTGTTCATGTATCCTAAATTTATAACCTTCTTTGGAAGAACAAGAAGGATAACAAAGAAAACTAGGTGAGGTTCTCTTCCATTCTTTTTCTTATTCTTCTTCTATTTTGATTTTTACCTCAACATATATGGGGGTTATGGTTTAATACTCAAAGTACCCTAGATCTACATGTTTAATGTGTAGGACTAAGTATCTTGTGTATTAGAATATAGATTTAGAGGAAGGAAATGAGCATATGTTCTCTAAGGGGTGAATTAAACACTTATTTTTCTTCCACTAAATCTTGTGTAACTCAAGTTTTACAACTTGGATTTGTGATCCGTCAAAGGGGGGGTGCTAGATACATGAGTTATCTAGTAAACCCAAGTGGTAGAACACAAATCTAGCAAGTATTGAAGCCATGGGGGCAGTTTTCCCTAAAATAGCCCACATAAAGAATTAAAGTTTTAAAACCCTAAAAAAGCTATTGTCCCCGTTTTTCTTAAGGTTGTTTCATATAGTTTCAAGTATTTGGAAAAAATCACAAAGGTACCTTAAGAAGTTATATACGTGTAAGAAAAAGAACGGACACATTTTGATTTATAGGTTGTGCGTAATGACTATTTCCGTAAAGGACTCCTAAATATTAACACCCGAATTTCTCACAGTGTATACACGGGAAAAATTCAAAAATTTTACAGTATGTTCATATATGTTATGAGAGTATACCCTGAAAGTTTTAGAATTTTCTGAGCAAAACTCGATTTATGAAAAATGAAGCAAGATCCGAGTGTTTTGGGCACTTTAAAATTAGTAAATTACTTTCTAAAATTCCAAAAAAATTTGGGGATCATTATTGGGTCATATACTGTCCAAAGCCAGAAAAGAAGAATTTTTGGAATCAGTTTGGTATTTTTTTTTCTAAAAATGATGAAGTTATGAATAAAAGGAAATAAATAGTTAAATGATATTTTAAATAAGAAAAATATGATTTTAATGCTTGAATACTCCTAATCTATCTAATAAAATACAAATGATTTTGAATTTCCCGCTCACTCAATAAATCATCTGGGTCGTCCAAAGTTTGAGATAAATCCCACCGTTCATACATCTATCTATCTAATAATCTAATAATAATTTAATAAAATACAAATGACTTTAAATTTTCCCCTCACTCAATAAATTATTTTGGTCGTTCAAAGTTTGAGATAAATCATATTATCCTACAGTGCCGGAGGCACGGGACCCATCTAGTATATAATATTATGACTATTTCAGGGCATTTTGGTAATTTATAATAAGAAATATTATTTATGACCTTTTATGGATATTAAATAAGTGGTTTTATAAAGGGTGAACAATTAGAATAAATAGTTTATTGATCTAATAAATTATTAAAATGTTATTATGATATTAATAATATTAGAATATGACATTGTTAAGTAAATAAAAATATTAAGATTAAAACTTCATTAAAATATTATTAAATGGTTAATAATATTTGATTTAAGCATTAATAAATGATTAAAGTATTATTAAATGATTGATAATATTAGATTAAAATATTAATCTTAGATTAAAATATTATTAAAAGAGTAATAATATTAAATTAAAGTATTATTGGATGATTAAAATATTATTAAGTAAATAATAATATTCGAGATTAAATAAAATATTATTAAAAATGTAATAACATTAGTAAAGGAATAAAATATTATTAAATGATTAATAATATTAGTAAATGAATAAAATATTAATACTGTTGGTAAATGAATAAAAGTATTATTAATTGATTAATGATACTAAAACATAAGTAAGATATTATTAAAGTAATAATATTAATGCATGATTAAAATATTATTAAGAGGATTAATAATATTAGTAATGTATTGAAATATTATTAAGATGTTAATAATATTAGTAAGCGAATTAAAGTATTTTTAGTGAACTAATAATACTAAGAGGTGAATTAAATATTATCAAGATTAATAATATTAAGTGAATTAAAGGTATTTGTTATTTAATAGTAACATTATTGATGCATGATAATATTTCTAAGAACTAAATGTAATATATAATATCTATGTGATTACATAATCTAATTTTATGCTATGGCTAATTGAAAGATTAACTATAGGTCTCTCAAGGGAAGATAATTAAACTGCCTAGCGGATAGAATTTAATTGTGTAGCCGTAATCTACAAACGAGACAAGTTTCCTAACTCAAACTCGAGTTATTATTTTCAAAGCATGTTAGTGAATAAATATTGATGATTATTCACATCTATAATGATTATTGAAATTCACACTTTGTGCAGTTGAATTTCTGTTCTATTATTATTGAACTGTGAATTAAATTAAAGTTCTTTCATTCATGAACTATTTATGAGATAGATCTATGCTAATTGTATTAGCTAGATCAAGCATGTTTAAATTTGTTAAATCAGATGTGTTTTAAAAAGCTGTTCTTATTAAATTGATATGATAAGAACTCTTGACTGAAAAAAAAGACGAATTTGATTAAGGCATGATATTGATGATGGATTATTAAGTGTTTATGCATAAATCATAGGGTATGAAAGGCTGATCCCCTTGAATACCAAAACTTATTAAGAGGTCTAGTTTAAATGACTGAGAACCTTGACAAATGTTCATGGTTATTTCAAAATCACTCAGTACACGTTATTCAATTGTTGATTATTAATTTATGTTCCTTCACAATCTTTTACTATTGTTGAACATTGAAAGCAAAACTTCTTTCTAGTCATGATATATCTCCCTTGTATATAAATTTGCTAAGCAAATTAGTTGTTTACCCTTGCTATATCATGACATTTATTTTAGTTAAGCCTGAAGGATCCAATACGAAAGACAAAGGCAAGGGAAAGATCCAAGAATAGTTTAGAATGAATGTTAGTTATTATTATCTGATGGAATTTCTTATGTAAACCTTTTATAATATGAATGGTGTGTTTAAGTTAAGGTTAAGAAGACCTTGGGACTATATTATTAAACTTTATTATAATGAACAATATATGTTTATTATTCCGTAATAGTTATAGAATGCTTATGATGATAATAGATCGTGAGCACCGAATCTAAGGTTAGAGAACCTGGATTTGGGGGCGTCACAGGTTGGTATCAAAGCCATATGTTATAAACATTAGGAATGCGAAACCTAGGTTATAACCTTAGTAGAAAACTATTATAGAGTATGTTTGCTAGGTGATGAATTGAGGAGATCCATCAAGTTCTAGTTGTATTGAATAAAATATCATTTCATTTTATTTATGAATATATTTTATTATGGTGCTGATGTTGTTTTGATTGTTTATTGTGGTCATAGGATGGCTGACGAGAGTCAAGATAGCTATTCAGTGAACCAAGAGTCGAGGGACTTTAGTGAGGAGTCCATGGAGCATGAGATGATAGGAGAGAGACCCCTTGATGATCTGATAAGAGATTTATTGGCGAGGAACGTCGAGCTAGAGGTTAAGGCTGAGCGAGTGGAGGCGCAGAACCACACCCTCCAGATTTTAGAGCAGCAGTACAAGGACCTACTTGTCAGGCACAGGCTGAGTTAGCCGAGTTACGAGGGAGGTTGGAGCATAGAGAGCTACAACTAGGACAGTTGAGAGAGGAGGTGGAAGCTAAAGATGTGAGGATATATACTTTGGAGCAAGCTTTAGACATCGCCTTTATGCAGTTCGACGCTGAGTGGATGGAGCTGCCCTCCAGCAGTGAGAGCAGGCATTGATTTGTATTCATGTTCGATATAGTCCCACTTTTTGTTTCTAATAGGGACTATTTAGTTGTTGTAAATCCTTATGCCTTGTTGTATGCATAGGATGGTAGTTAGACCCCAACTTTTATTTTGATAGAGGGGTAGATGGTAGTGAATCCTCACTTTTTGTCCATTAGAGGATAGTTGGTGGTGGGAAGTTTATGTCTTGAGCGTTTATAGAAGTATGCCAGATGTTTAGTTAGTCTGTATTAAAACACTGGTATATGAATATAAATGCATTATTATGATATGTGTTTGAAAATTTAAAAAGCAAATTGTCTATTTAATGTTATGTGAATCCAGTAGACTGAATTGGAAATTTTTAATCAAACTTAACCCACTAATCGGGGAGAAAGACTTCCAAATCTTGGTAATTTAAAACTCTCACATAATGATCATCTGATTATTTGAATACATTAGCGTATTACATGCTAAGTACTTATATGATAATAAAACCCGAGTAACGTGTTAGAATTTGGTTTAATTAGATAATATCGCCCAGACGTGTATTAAGGAACCAAGAGATCGAAGAGTCAGTTAATAATGCAGCGGGAGCTCAACCAAACCCAATGCAAGACTTTATCAACGTGATGGCTGATGCTATGAGGAATCATGCTCAACCTGTAGGAAATCAGGCGGGAAACCAACTAGACAACTTTAAGGACTTCAAGGCAGTAGGACCGCCAGAGTTTAGAGGAATAACACACCCGATAGAGGCCTAGACGTGGATAAAAGAAATTGAAAAGGCCTTCATTATTGTTAGAGAAGCAGAAGAGCAGAAAACAATTTTTTCTACCTACTTAATGAATGGTGAGGCTAACTATTGGTGGGAGGCCAACCAGAACAAAGTCGGGATTAGAATCGTGACTTGGGAAGCGTTCAAGACGTTCTTTGGGAACTACTTCCCTGAGAGTACACAAGCGAGAATGGATATTAAGTTTTTGGAATTGAAACAAGAGAATATGTCAGTGTAAGAGTACGCTGTGAAGTTTAATGAATTGGCCAGATTCGCTCCACATCAGGTGGACACGGAGGTGAGGAAAACAAGAAGGTTCGAAAATGGACTAAAGCCGTGGATTTACAATAAGGTAGTGGTTTTAAAAATCATGTCATTCTCAACTTTGTTGGAGAAATCTCTCATAGCAGAAGGTGGAAGCGAAGCGGTCTCAAAGTACAATTGGGAGAAGAACAATAAGAAAGTAGAAGGTGGGAATTAGAATGTTAGCAATGGCGGTAGCAACAACAAGAAGCGGAAATGGATCAGTGGGGGTAGTAATTTGGAGAGTCAGCAAGGAAGTATGCAACAAAAGAAGTCGGTGTGTGGGAACTGTGGAAAGGGTCACTCGGGAGAGTGCATGAAGGGAAAAATGGTATGTTATACCTGTGGACAAGAAGGGCATACCTCACCCAATTGTCCTAAGGTGAAGAAGGGAGGTTGTTTTAACTGTGGTGAAGTGGGACATCGGATCAAGGATTGCGCGAGGAAGAAAAGCACGGATGGCGGAAATGGCAACAGGGGCAATAACACTAGGACAACCGGTGGAGGACCAGCCCAGCCAAACAAGCCGACAGCGAGGACATTCAATATGACATTGCAAGATGCCGTGGAATCCAGGGAGGTAGTGTCAAGTATAATTCCGATCAACGATATAAATACCTATGTGTTATTCGATTCGAGAGCTTCATGTTCTTTCGTATCTGATGAATTTGCTCAAAGATTAAGTTTACCTCGTGAACTATTAGAACACCCAATGAATGTAGAAGTATTAAACAAAGAAATTATCCCTGTAGACTCCATCTATAGGAACTGTTGTGCTGATGTAAGAGGGTTTAAGCTTAACGTGGATTTGATACTGATTCTTCTTGGAGAGTTTGATGTAATCCTCGGGATGGATTGATTATCGAGTCACGAAGCGGTCATTAACTATAAGAAAAAGTGCGTACACCTAAAGACTCCGAATAAGTCAAAGGTGGCATTTCATGGCAGTAAATCGCTGAGACAATCTTGTTATTTGACGATGATGCAAGCAAAGAAGTTGCTTAGGAAGGGTTATATAGGTTATTTGGCTCACGTTGTGGATACCCATAGAGTCGAGGGTGAACTGGGTCAGATACCTATTGTAAGGGAATTCGTTGATGTCTTCCCAGATGAGATTTCGGGATTGACACCAGATAGAGAGGTAGAGTTTGTTATCGATTTGGCACCAAGGACATCATCAGTATCCAAAGCGCCGTATCGTATGGCTCTGGTAGAAATGAAGGAACTGATGGTTCAACTACAAGAGTTGTTAGATAAGGGATATATTCGACCGAGCGTATCACCGTGGGGAGCACCAATCTTATTCGTAAAGAAGAAGGATGGGTCATTAAGGCTTTGTATCGACTACCGAGAGTTGAACAAGGTCACCATTAAGAACAAGTACTCGTTGCCCAAGATCGACGATTTATTTGATCAGTTGAAGGGGGAAAAATACTTTTCAAAAATTGACTTGAGGACCGGTTATCACCAACTGAAGGTGAGGCAGGAGGATGTTCCAAAGACGGCATTCAGAACTCGGTATGGACACTTTGAGTTTCTGGTAATGTCTTTTTGATTGACGAATGTGCCAGCAGCATTCATGGACTTGATGAACAGATTGTTTAAATAGTATTTAGATAAGTTTGTTGTCGTGTTCATCGATGACATTCTGGTATATTCAGAGATGGAGGAAGAGCACGCTGAACATATAAGGATAGTGTTGGAGATGTTAAGGTGGGAGAAGTTGTATGCAAAGTTCTCCATGTAAGACCCCGAATTTTATGAAATGAAAGTATTTGATTTTATTATAATTATTATTTTATTTCATAAATGGTTAAATTGATACAAGGTTAAATTTAAGGGTGATATGTGAATTTTTTTTTGTAAAGTATGCAAGTTGTTATAAAATATTCATTTGGTCGGGAAATATTCTTTTTGTCAGGGAATATCCGTATGACGGCACAATCATTGGTGGACCCCATAATGGATGTATTGTCATAGTAAGAAAATGACAAAATTATCTTTTTATAACGACGAAAATGTTACCGTTAAAACTGTTGAACTACCCAATAGTAAAAGTACAGTAATACACGTGGTTGCATAGTAGCACACGGTATTGATTATTGATGCTTACATAAGAAGTCATTCAGTTATACTCAATTATTGCTACAGTAATTGATGCATTATATCTCTCATATTATTGATTCAATTATTGTTTCAGTATCATCTGTATAATATGTTATATTATTAAATCAATAATTGAGAAGGAAAAGTTATTCATATTATTATTTGCAATATTGACAATGTCTAGAAGTTCTGTCAAGGAGAGGTTTGGTCACCTAATTGCGCGCCAATAAGGAGAAATCCTTATCGGAAAACCCTCTCTTTCCTGGGAACGACCTGGTTGTTAAATATTATGCGTTATAATATTAATGATGAATAAGTTCGTGTTGATTAAAGATGAAATCAATAGTTCCATTGTGTTGGAATTATTAGTGTTAGTGAAAATCGACATTTATTTTGATAATAATTGATGTCTGGAGGTTATATTGACCAATCGGGTAATTAAATGGATAACTGAGCAATTAATTGCTATTGATTCACATGATTATAACTATTTGTTCACATGTGTTTACTATTGATTAACATTCATTTACTATTAGGGGAGATAGTGCAAGATTGATAATACTTGCATGACTAAGTTACAAATAGAGGTATAGATGGAGGTATTATACGGTAATTCGTACTTTCATATGTCTATAACTATTGAGTCACGTGATTTACTATTAATTCACATAATTGAA
This sequence comes from Panax japonicus, assembly GCA_020205505.1. Lineage (NCBI taxonomy): Eukaryota > Viridiplantae > Streptophyta > Magnoliopsida > Apiales > Araliaceae > Panax > Panax japonicus. The sequence goes on from CM035110.1 coordinate 50,265,327, forward strand.
CTATTGATTCACATTATTTACTATTAGGGGAGGTGGTGCAAGTTTGATAATACTTGCAGGACTAAATTAAAAATGAAGAAAAAGTGGAAGGTATTATACTGTAATATTTCGAGCCCTAAAATGTGCAATTATCGAAACTATATTTTTTTCTTATAAATAGAAGCTCATTCTTCCTTCATTTCTCACCAATTCACTAAAGCTATAGAGCAATTATTATAGAGAGAAATTATAGAGAGAAAGCAGAAGAGAAGTCAACTACCTCACTATTCCAGTATCCAGTTTTCTTCTAAGGTAAGGGGTATTATTTCTTTTGTATTCATGAAGAGAGTTATTTCTTTCAATATTCGTACGGGTTGTTATACTATTCTTTATTATTTTGTTGGAATAACCTGTCTGTGCGGTCTATCACATGCTTGGTGAATTCTTCTGTTATTCCACTCTTTATTATTCTATTGGAATAACCTGTCTGTGCGATCTATCGCATGCCTGGTGAATTCTTCTGTTATTCCATTCTTTATTATCCTGTTGGAATAACTTGTATGTGCTGTCTATCACATGCCTAGTGAATTCTGTTGTTATTCCATTCTTTATTATTCTGTTGTAATATTCTGTCTGTGCGGATTACGCATAACCTGGTTCCATTCTTTATTATTCTGTTGGAATATTCTGTCTGTGCGGATTACGCATGACCTAGTTCCATTCTTTATTATTCTATTGGGAATAACCTATCTGTACGGTCTATCGCAAGAATGGTGAATTCATCTGTTATTCCATTCTTTATTATTCTGTTGGAATAACCTGTCTATGTGGGTTACAGCATGCATGGTGAATGATCCTTCGTATTCATTCTTTATTAAATTATGGAAATGATCTGTCTACATGGATTACCGCATGATGGGTGAAAATCCATTTGCAGTTTCGTATATTCTATTATACTCGTATGAGATATCATTTCTTTTGTACTCGTCATGGAATATCATTTTCTTTGGTATTTTTTACGAGTTACTATTTACGGGTTATTATTCACCCGGTTACTATTCACTCTAGTATTATTCATTCGGGTATTTAGGGCACTTTTCGTGCTGGGGTACTATTCATGGGTTACTATTCACTCGATTACTATTCACTCTAGTATCATTCAATTGGGTATTCGGGACACTTTTTGTGTCGGGGTACTATTCACGGGGTACTATTCCCGAAGTACTATTCACGGGGTACTATTCACCTGAAAAATATATTTCTTTTATGTCCAAATTATTTTTGGCACATGAATATTTTTCTTGAATTTTACTCTACAAAGAAGTATCATGTTGACAATTTGGACGTTATTGATTTCTGGATAAATTAAATTATAAATCTTTAAAATTTATCCTTGAACTTGTTTTATTAAATTATTATGTCATTGTCATCATCCTCATGCTTATATTGTGATGAAAGTTATATTTGGCTTACGTGCATAGATGAACTTGGTATGATTATGACCATGGATTATTCGGTATAATCATGACCGTAATGTGACGAATGATGTGGTGAAAGTCCTCAGTGGCTTGTAGTGCATTGATGGACAGTTTTTGGTATGATTATGACCAGGGATTATTCGGTATAGTCATAAACATTGATAATTTAATGAATATCCTTGGCCCGTAGTGCAGGAAAGAATCGATGATATGGTTTATTTATTAAGTTGAGTCTCATCCATAAAGTTGATGAAAAACTTTTTAAATCATAGAAGATAGTAGATTTTATACTCTACTTGACTCTTCTAATGGATTTCTTATTCTGTTGCCGTTGTTGATCTAAAACTTGTTGTCTATTGTATTCTATCAGTTGTTATACTGTCGAAGGCTAAGGATAATTTATTATGCATTATCTTAGTCATAATATTTCTTACTGGGCTAGTTGAGCTCACCCATTCTTTCATTGTTCTCTTCAAAAAATGGGAATATAGTTGGGACGAGTCGGGGAATGGAGTGATGGTCTAGGATAAATGGCTTTAGTTGTCCTCACTATTCTACGGAATAATGTGATAATAATTGTAATGAGGACACCATTGAGTGTGGATATTGTCTAGATGACAATATTCTTGTTTAAACTCTCAACTATGTTTTGTCGTATTTTTACACGACTGTTGTATAATTAAGTTATATTTGAATTTATGTACCATGTATCTGGCGACCCAAGATGGGTGATGTATACCTGTTTTGGGGGTGTCACACTCCAAGTGTGAGTTTTGGTTACAGAGAGTACAACTTTTAGGTCACGTTATCGACAAGGATGGTGTTTCGGTGGATCCAGCAAAAGTAGAAGAGGTTATCAACTGGGAACAGCCAAAGACGCCGACAAAAATTAGGAGTTTCTTGGGATTAGCAGGATACTATCGAAGATTCATCCAAGATTTTTCAAAGATAGCATCGTCGTTGACCAACCTTACTAGAAAGACGGGGAAGTTCGTTTGGACGGAGAGATGTGAAGAGAGTTTCATGGAATTAAAGAAGAGGCTCAGTCAAGCACCTGTGTTGGCTTTACCAGACAGCACAGGAGGATTTGTAGTGTATAGCGATGCGTCACACAAGGGTCTTTGTAAAATCCCAAATTTTACGGATAAAAATTTAATTTTCTCAAAATATTTTTTTAATATTATGATATGGATTTGAGATAATGTTATAGTTATGGGTAGTATTTATAAATTTTGAAAAGTATGCAAGTTGTTGTATTATATTCGATTGGTCCGGGAATATTCGTTTTAGCAGAGAATATTCGTACAACGGCGCAATCATTGGTAGATCCCACAACAGAATTATTGTCGGAATGAAAAAACGACAAAAATATATTTATGAAAATAACGGCGGAAGTTTTACCGTTAAAACCGTTGAACTACTCGGTAGTAAAAGTACAGTAATACGCTTGGTTGCATAGTAGCACACGGTATTGATTATTAATGCTTACATGAAAAGTCACTCAATTTTGTTTTATTAGTATTATTAATGTAATAAAACAGAAAAACTTTTTATATAAAACAGAATATTTTTATAAAGTTATTCGTTTTATTAGACTATAAATAGAATATATAATATTCTATTATGCATAGTGTTTTGCATAGTAAAATCTTTTTATATAAAACAAAATACTTTTATAAAGTTATTCGTTTTATTAGATTATAAATAGAATATATTATATTTTATTTAAAAGATTTTGTTTTATTAGAATATTTTATTAAATCAATCTGGACCGTCCGTTTAAAAGTAAATCAATCTGGACCGTTCAGGAATTAGTTACTATTCAGTCCATTCTCCTATAAATAGAAGCTCATTCCTTCATTATTTCTTACCAATTCACTGAAACTCTAGAGAGAGAAACTATAGAGAGAAAAAGGAAAAGTATTATGCTACTTCACTACTCCTATATCCAGTTTGTTCTAAGGTAAGGGGTATTATTTCTTTCGTATTCATAAAGAGAACTTCTGTTATTCCATTTTTTTTATTCTGTTGGAATAACCGGTATATGCGGACTACCCTATACTTGGTGAAATTCTTCTGTTATTCCATTCTTTATTATTCTGTTGGAATAACCAGTATACGCGGACTACCCTATACTTGGTGAAATTCTTCTGTTATTCCATTCTTTATTATTCTATTGGAATAACATGTCTGTGCGGTCTATCGCATGCATGGTGATTTATGTTGTTATTCCATTCTTTATTATTCTGTTGGAATATCATGTCGGTGCGTATTACGCCTGACCTGGTTCCATTAATTATTATTCTATTAGAATAACCTATTTGTGCGGTCTATCACATGCATGGTAATTTCTGTTGTTATTCCATTCTTTATTATTCTGTTGGAATATCCCGTCGGTGTGAATTTCGCTTGACCTGGTTCCTTTATTTATTATTCTGTTAGAATAACCTGTCTGTGCGGTCTATCGCATGCCTGATGATTTTTTTTTGTTATTCCATTCTTTATTATACTCAGTTGGTTAAAGTTTTGACTTCTATACTCCATGAAATTAGTGGAATATCCTTGATATTTGCGCTTCATCCAGTATCTTTTCATGGAAATATTCTTCTGAGCATTCTTGAGTTTTACCCCCACAAAGCAGTATCATGTTGACAATTTGGACGTTATTGGTTCCTGGATAAATTAATTCTTGAACTTGTTTTATTGAATTCTTATATCATTGTCATCATCCTCATGTTTATATTATGTTGAAAGTCATCTGTGGCCTGTAGTGCATAGATGAATTTGGTATGATTATGAATAGGGATTATTCAGTATAATCATGACCATAATGTTACAAATGATGTGTTAAAAGTCCTCATTGGCCCGTAGTACATTGATGGACTGTTGTTGGAATGATCATGACCATTGATGAATACACGAATATCTTTGGCCCGTAGTGCATGGATAATTTGTGGTTGTGATACTAATGAATATCCTTGGCCATAGTGCAAGGATGATGTGGATTATTTATTAAGCTGAGTCTCAGCGATAAAAGTGATGAAAAACCTTTTTAAATCATAAAAGATAATAGATTTTATTCTCTACTTGACTCTTTTAATAGATTGCTTGTTCCGCTGCAGTTAAACTTGATGTTTGTTATATTTTATCAGTTTAACATTGTTGAAGACTAATGATAATTTATTCTACATTCTCTTAGTCATAATATTTCTTACTGGGCTAGTTGAGCTCACCCCTTTCTTTCACTGTTATTTTCACGAAATGAGAACGTAGCCGGGACTAGTCGTGAAACGGAGTGACGGTCTAGATGATAGTATTAGTAGTCCTCACTATTCTGTTAAATAGTGTGATAATAAATGTATTGAGAACTCCTTTGAGTGTGGATAATGTCTAGAAAACAATATTCTTATTCAAACTCTCAATTTATGTTTTGTCGTCTTTTACACGACAGTTGTATATTTAAGGTTGTATTTGAATTTTGTATCATGTATCTGGCGACTCAAGATGGGTGATGTATACCAATTTTGAGGGTGTCACAGTTGGTATCAAAGCTTAGAGATATGATCCCTGGCTGAGATGTGAGATAAGAACTAGGAGGGGAGAGACGTGGAATTCCTTTGCTAGTATGATGTACCTAAGTTTATTTGGTATTTAATTGGTCGGTCAAAGTATAAGGATAATATGTCATATGTCAATTAACCCTTGTTTTGTGACAGTGTTTGAAAATGGCATCTGAAAATGTTGAGATAAGCAATGGAGCAAAATAATATGACCGTATCGCAGTACGAGGCTAAGTTTGCTGAGTTATCCCAGTTTGCATCCCATTTGGTCGATAATGAGAAGCGAATGACGCGAATGTTCGTAAGAGGTTTAAAACTCGATATACGTCAATACCTCGTTTCTCATAAACTTTGTTTATATTCAGATGTTGTGAATAAGGCTCAGTTATTGGAGCGCGATAATGAGTTAGCAAAACCAAAAGGTAACGACCAACAACATGATAATAATCATACCGGTGGCAATGGCCATCGGAACAATGATGACCATTGTGGGGGAAATTATCATGCCAAGAATGGTAACCACTTCGGTGGTAATCATGGCCAAGATAATAGAAGTGGAAATTTCAAGGAGAGAAGGTCATTTAGCTCAATTTTGTCGTATTGTGAAGTCAAGTCCAGCTAGGACGGTGGCACCAAAGGCGGATACGGACAAAATAAAGTCGGTGGTTTCAGGAAGAGCATTTTTCGTGACTTCTCAAAAAGCGAGTAACCCGAACGAAGTTAGCACGGGTTAGTTAATTATAAATTTTTGCGAAGTCTATACCTTATTAGATACTGGTTCTACCCATTCTTTTATCTCTTTTGCTTGCGTTCAACATTTAAATTTGACTCCAGAGAAGTTAGACTTTGACTTATCTGTTGAAACTCCGTTAGGAGAAACCTTCATTACATGTGCTATCCAAGTCTTGGATGAGAGTCACAGTTTTGAATGATATTTCTATTGTTAATAAATTTCCTGACGTATTCTTGAAGACTTCTTAGCCTACCCCAGAACGTGAAATCGAATTTTGTATTGACCCCAATACAAAACCCATTTCTTCAACCCTTAAATATTTCTTCACCCAAAACGAACGTATAATGCGCCAATGACGATGGCTCGAGCTGTTGAAGGTTATGACCATTCAATATCATCGTCGAAGAGCAAACGTGGTAGCTAACGCATTGAGTAGAAGATCGTATGAGTTTACGAGTGCGATGTTGTTAACACAAAGACCCATTTCGTATAACTTACAAATGATGAAGATAGAGTTAAAGACTCTAGAGACCCATGTGAAGATGGCGAATATACGATTAGAATCAACTTTAATCGATAAAGTTAAAGCCATGCAAGCTACATACTCAGAGATGATGAATATGAAGAAGAAGGTTCAAGAGGACGTTATTCTAGAAGCAAGAATCGATGAAGAGAGGAAATCTCAACCCTCGATTTTATTGGCCCATTTGAAATCCTTGATCGAGTAGGAACTATGGCTTATAGACTCGTTTTACCGCCAAGTATGCTGCGTGTTCATAACATTTTTCACGTATCGATGTTACGTAAATATGTGGACGACCCGAACCACATTATTGATTTAGAACCGGACGGGATAACGAATAATTTAACATATGAAGATGTACCTATTAAAATCCTGGAATATATTCTTCGTTTAAAGGTTATACCTCAAGAGTTAGAATCCGACAAAGTGTCCTCATCTGTTCGGCATACCAAGAACGTACGTAAATTTCGAGGGCGAAATTTCATAAGGAGAGGAGATTGTAAAATCCCAAATTTTACGAATAAAGATTTAATTTTCTCGAAATATAATTTTAATATTATGGTATGGATTTGAGATAATGTTATAGTTGTGGGTAGTATTTATAAATTTTGCAAAGTATGCAAGTTGTTGCATTATATTCAATTGGTCGGGGAATATTCGTTTTAACAGAGAATATTCGTACAACGGCACAATCATTGGTGGACCCCACAACGAAATTATTGTCAGAATGAAAAAATGACAAAAATATATTTATGAAAATAACGGCAGAAGTTTTACCGTTAAAACTGTTAAACTATTCGATAGTAAAAGTACAGTAATACGTGTGGTTGCATAGTAGCACACGGTATTAATTATTAATACTTACGTGAGAAGTCACTCAGTTTTGTTTTATTAGTATTATTAATGTAATAAAATAAAAAAACTTTTTATATAAAATAAAATACTTTTATAAAGTTAGTTTTATTAGATAATAAATATAATATATAATATTCTATAATGCATAGTGTTTTGCATAGTAAAATCTTTTTATATAAAACAAAATAATTTTATAAAGTTATTTGTTTTATTAGACAATAATTAGAATATATTATATTTTATTATGCATAGTATTGCATAGTGCCTACATAATATTTTGCATAGTAAAATCTTTGTATATAAAACAGAATACTTTTATAAAGTTATTTGTTTTATTAGATTATAAATAGAATATATTATATTTTATTTAAAAGATTTTGTTTTATTAGAATATTTTATTAAATCAATCTGGACCGTCTGTTTAAAAGTAAATCAATCTGGACCGTTCAGGAATTAGTTACTATTCAGTCCATTCTCCTATAAATAGAAGCTCATTCTTTCATTATTTCTTACGAATTCACTGAAACTCTAGAGAGAGAAACTATAGAGAGAAAGAAGAAAAGTATTTTGCTACTTCACTACTCCTATATTCAGTTTGTTCTAAGGTAAGGGGTATTATTTCTTTCGTATTCATGAAGAGAACTTCTGTTATTCCATTTTTTATTATGTTGGAATAACCGGTATACGCGGACTACCCTATACTTGGTGAAATTCTTCTGTTATTCTATTCTTTATTATTCTGTTGGAATAACCGGTGTATGCGGAATACCCTATACTTGGTGAAATTCTTCTGTTATTCCATTCTTTATTATTCTGTTGGAATAACCTGTCTGTTTGGTCTGTCGCATGCATGGTGATTTCTGTTGTTATTTCATTCTTTATTATTCTGTTGGATACCGGTTCTACCCATTAATGTATCTCTCCTGCTTGTGCTCAACGTTTAAACTTGACTCCGGAGAAATTAGACTTTGACTTATCTGTGGAGACTCGGTTAGGAGAAACTTTCATTACATCCACTATTTATAAATCTTTTTGATCTAAGTTGGCACCATCACATTACCTGTTGATCCTATCTCTTTAAAGATACTTGCTTTTGATGTGATTTTAGAGATTGATTGGTTAACTACTCATCATTGCAAAATTGATTGCTTTCGTAAGGTTTTTAGTTTTCATATTCCTAAGCAACCTGTTATTCGAATTCAAGAAACCAAACCATTGAAGTCAAACATTTTCATATCAAGTCATAAAGTCATTCGTTTATTGAAAAACGGATGTCAAGTTTTCTTAGCCCATGTTATGGACTTGAACAAAAATACGTCAGATTTGAATGATACTTCTGTTGTTAGTAAATTTCCTGATATATTTCCTGAAGAATTTCTTGGCCTACTCCCAGAGCGTGATATTGAATTTTGTATTGACTTTGAACCCGGTACAAAACTCATTTCTAAAATCTTATATTGAATGACTCCTATTAAACTTCAGGAGTTAAAAACCCAACTATAGAAGTTGATAACCGAGCCTTTATCTGATGAATTCCTTTATGGAATGCACCGAAGCCAGACTCTCCGTAGGGGACGCCATATTCGTGCGGTAGTAAAATGATAGGTGCCATTGTGACGTGCTATCCAAGATTGGGATATGAGTCACAGTTAAGAGCAACCTAAGTCAACAATCGAAATACGTAGCTTTCTAGGCTTAGTTGGTTATTATCGGAGATTCGTGAAAAGATTTTCTCGAATCACTACTCCATTAACTCAGCTGACTCGTAGAGATACAAAATTTGAATGGAGCAAGGAATGTGGGAAGATCTTTGAAGAACTCAAGAGGAGACTCATTTCGGCACATGTTCTGACCATACCATCTTGGAAAAACGAACGTGGTAGCTGACGTGTTGAGTAGAATATCATATGCGGGTATGAGTGTGATATTGTCGAATACAAAAACCTATTTCGTATGACTTAAAAATGATAGAGATAGAGTTAAAGACTCTAGGGACCCATGTGATGATATACGAGTAGAGTCGACTTTAATCGATAGTTAAAATCGCTCAAGCTACACGCCAGAGCTGATGAACATGAAGAAGAAGGTGCAAGAAGGCGTTATTTTAGTAGTACGATTTGATTAAGAGAGGAAAGCTCAAACCTTAGATTTATTAGTCCATTTGAAATCCTCGACTGAATAGGAACTGTGGCCTATAGACTCGTTTTACCATCACATATGTCGCGTGTTAATTCATAACATTTTTCACGTATCGATGTTACAAAAATATGTGAACGACCCGAACCACGTTATTGAGTTAGAATCAGACAAAATAGCCGATGATTTAACGTACGAGGAGGTACTTGTCAAGATCTTGGATAGTAAGGAGCATGTCCTACGCACAAAGGTCATACCACAAGTCAAAGTTTTGTGTAGAAACCATGCTATTGAAGAAATAACCTGGGAGTTGGAATCAGAAATGAAAGCGAGGTATCCTCACCTTTTCAAAACCCCAGGTACCCCAACTTATTATAAATGAAATTTAATTTCCTCTATTTATTATTTTGAAATAGTAAGGGTTGATTTGATTAATGTGGTTAGTTATGGGTAAAATGCGCAAATATTTTAAATAAGCAAGTGGTTATAAAATATTCATTGCTGTCTTGGAATATTCTTGCTGTCGGGGAATATTCGTACGACGGCGTAGTCTTGTGTGGGCCCCATAACGGAAAGCGATTGGATGAAGAAAACGACAAGTATAAGTTGTTTATAAATAACGACGTAGTTGTGACCGTTAATACTGTTGAAATACTCGGTGGTTAAAACACAGTAGCACACGGTATTACACCAATTATTGATTCTTACGTAAGAAGACACTACTTATTAATTGTTACAGTAGTTACTGTTCAATATTTTATTTTATTGATTCAATAATTGCTACGTTGATATTTTATATTATTGTTGTTCCAATAATTGTCATTACACAGTATTTTTTATTATCAGATCAATAATTCATATTATTTGAAAAATATTATTAGATAGCATTATTGGCAATGTCTAGAAAGTTCTGTCTAAGGAGAGGTTTGGTCACCTAATTGCGCGCCAGTAACGAGAAATCCTTATTGGAAAGCCCCCACTTTCCTGGGAACGGCCTGATTGTCAGTATTGTGATTCTGTAATATTATTTGTGAATAATTAATTATTGATTTATATGATAAGAAAAATATTCATTTTATGTGGATATATATGGAGAAAATTTTTAATGTGACAATTGTTGAAAATTGATATTTTATCTTTTCTGATAAAATGATTCATTTAAATATATTATTATATTTTAATAATATAATAATGATGATATTTTTATAATGAATGTGTAATATATGAATAAATGAGGAGGAATAGTATTTTTGTTACAAAACATGTTTAACACATGTTTTGTGTGTTGATGGACCCCATTTTGACTGAAATTTGATTATAGCCTGTAAAATCGCCCGTATGTGGATTTCGGTCTTTTTCGTTTGGAATTTCGAAAAACTTTCTTCTGCTAAGTTATAGAGAATTAAATTTCCTATGGAATGGACATAAGATTTGAATTTTTCTGATAAAAGGGCTATTTATTATGAATTATTGAAGTTCCAGAATATTGGGTCTGAATTGATTTTGTTACAAAAATTGTTTTAAACATGTTTTTCATTTTTGTGTGGTAAATGTGTTTTTGATGTGGTGGGCTAAGGAAAATTTGATTATAAATATATTATTTTATTAAATTTTCTGCTTTGGTGTTCTAAGCATTTTCCTATAAATAGAGTGATTAGGTTAGAATTAAAAATCACACCAGAAACTGAAGTTTTACCTCTCTTTCTCTCTCTATATTATCGAGCGTATTCTTGTGAGTATTTTGATACTTTGAGTGTTGTTATACGGTGCAAGTTTCCTTCAGCACTATATCTAGTATTCCAGACAGAAGTACTGTCTTTTCGAGGTGAGGGATGTTATTTTTTTTATAAATGATATTATTTCTTTCAATATCATCATGCCAGAATATTGGTAAGATTTTTCTTGTGAAATTCTGATCTTTTCATGTCGGAGTTATTATTCACGAGTTACTATTCATGAGTTACTATTCACGAGTTACTATTCATGAGTACTATTCACGAAGCATAATGATTTTTCTTATAAAATTTCTATCTTTTAGTGTAGAAGTTACTATTCACATATACGGTACTATTCACGTATATGGCACTATTCACAAATACGGCACTATTCACAGAAAAATTAAATTTTCTTTTCTGTGTCCAAGATTGTCTATTATGGTTCCTATCTTTGATTGGATCTATGTTTTGATCTTCATTTTTTTGAATTCTGCTCCACAATAGTTTATTATGGAGTATTTTTGAACTTAGATTGTCTAAAATACGAATCCTTAATATTTTTTCTTTTGTCTCACTGGATTCATTTTCTTTAAAATATTTTTCATCATCCTCAGTCCTAAATAATGATATTACTGAATATCTTTGGCCTGTAGTGCAAAGATGAATGATTTCTTGATGAATATCTTTGGCCCGTAGTGCAAAGATGAACAGGTGTTGAGATGAACATGACCGACTGATTAATATCTTTGGCCTGTAGTACAAAGATGACTATTTGATTAAAGATGTATATTAATTGATGTTACAGGGATAAAATATCGATGATGGACTTTTAAATTCATAGATGATAGTAGATTTCATTCTCTACTTAATTTTTTAATGAATTATTGTTTCTGCTGTAATTGTTGATCTAAAACTTGTTGTCTATTGTATTCTATCAGATTTTTTTCTGTTGAAGACTAAGGATAATTTGTTTTACATTATCTTAGTCATAATATTCTTTACTGGGCTAGTTGAGCTCACCCTTTTCCTTTTTGTTCCATTTTTCTTCTCAGGAGATGAGAATATAACGGGAACTAGTCGGGGTGTGGAGTGATGGTTCAAGATAGTTGTTTTAGTAGTCCTCTCCTCACTATTCTGTAAAATAGTGTATCAATAATTGTAATGAGGACTTCATTTGAGTGTTGATATTGTCTAGAAGACAATATTTGTATTTAAACTCACAGCATAAGTGTTGTCGTATTTTGCACGACAATTGTAGTAATAAAGTTGTAGTTGTTTCTGTATCATGTATTTGGTGACTTAGAATAGGTTGGGTGGATTGGACCTATTTTGGGGGCGTCACATATAATGTTTTTATAACCCTGGTGATGGAATTTCTTTTTGACTTAAATGTAAAGATGGGTAGATTATTGGTGTGATCGTGACTATGGGTTCTCTTTGGCCAGTAGTGCAAAGATGAATTGTTGACTGGTATGATCATGACCATTAAATTTACAATTGAATATTTTTAGCTTAATTGCAAAGGTGAATTGATCAACATGGTTATAATTATTGTTTATATAAATTCTGAAATGATTATATATTTCTTTGAGATATTAATATCTTTGGCTCGTAGTGCAAAGATGACCTGTTGTTGAATATCTTTGGCTTGTAGTGCAAAGATGACCTGTTGTTGAATATCTTGGCCTGTAGTGCAAAGATGGTCTGTTGTTGAATATCTTTGGCCCGTAGTGCAAATATGACCTGTTGTTGAATATCTTTGACCTGTAATGCAAAGATGAACTATTAATGAATATCTTTAGCCCGTAGTGCAAAGATGAATTTATAAGTATGATTATAAACAGGATCTGTGATTTGGTATAACCATGATCTTTGATGTTTCAGGTAAAGACAGGTGATAAAAATTATCTTCGTCTTGGATGAAAAAAGGAATTTGGAACCACAAATATGATTATGAGTTATTCATATGATTGTGGACATGAACTGTTGATTGATGTTATAGGGATAAAATATTATTGGTGGACTTTTAACATAAAAAAGATAATTGACATTATGGTCTATTTGACTCTTTTAATGGATTGCTCATTCCACTGCAACTATGGTTGAAAAGTTTTATCATCTACCATATGTTCTAAATCTCTGATTTATTACTGATGAAGGCTATTGATGATGTAAATTATCTTTAGTCATAATTTTCTTTACTGAGCTAGTTGTGCTCACTCTTTTTACTTCACAATTCCTTTCAGGTAATAAGAGTATAGCTGGGTCGAGCGGGGATAACCAGGGAATAGAACGGTGGTTTATAGCTGTTGAGGTTCTCCCTAAATAGTATGAAAATTATTTTATTAAGAATTTTATATAAGTGTGTCGTATTGTATACGTCATTTGATATTTAATTTTGGTGAACCGAATAAGGTGAGGTGAACCCAACTTTGAAAGGGTGTTTTGCCACTATCATACAAGATGCCTAATGACATACAACCTCGTGTTATCATAAGACAGGGTTGTGCACATCCACTTGCTGAGTATATCTACGAGCACTACCTATATGATCTTAGAGTTTATTTGAAATATAATTCTCACTTGGAGACAACAGAGATATTTATATGTCAAGAAAAGACTCACCATTGGAATGAAGAGAACAAAAATCTTCTTGTCCCTTTGGAAACTTGAAATATTTGCTGATGTACTTTATATGACATGTATTAATTTGAGTATGAATATTATCGTATTATATACGTTACAATATTTGTATTAAAACTCACAGTATATATGTCGTCGTATTTTGTACGACTGTTGTATAATTAAGATTGTATTTAAATTTTGTACCATGTATTTAGCGACTTAAGATGGGTGAGGTATACCTATTTTGGGGGCGTCACAATATATATATATATATATATATATATATATATATAGAGAGAGAGAGAGAGAGAGAGAAATGTATATACACAGCTGTGTAGTACACATTCGTCTATAACGACGTTTTTTTTTGTTATGGCAACGGTTGAACCATCTGTAAGAATTAGATCACACACACGCGCGTACACACACACAACAGTAAATAAATAACACAGATTTACGTGGTTCTCTCCAATTTGAATAGTACACAGGTGTGGCGTTCCTTTTGTTATTCAACTTGAGTGTTACTTAGGGCTATGCAATATATAGTATTTATAACTACTACTCTTATTATAACCCTAATTCACATTATAGCCTAAATCCCATAATATCCTTGTAAATATAGAACCATAAAATTGATTTCCGTCGACCAGCGTGGCCCGCGCCGCTTTTAGACTGCCAGCGACGCACCCCGCGCTAGTGCTGCAGAGTCTTGTTCACGCTCGGTGGGCCCCGCGCTCCTAATAATCCTGGACTGGCGCGACCCACACTACTCCACTCCATTCCACTCAACTCCATT
>CM035110.1:50284726-50309754 GCA_020205505.1 Panax japonicus
TCGCCATAGTGCCCGAATTCAAAGGCGAAGTATATCCAGAGGACCTACTCCCGAGAGTCTACTGAGGGTACCCCGCCCTGTAGAAATTCGTCATAGGAGAAGCCCCTCTAAAATAGAAGGTTCTGTTGAAAGAATCCGATCTACTTATCGAAAGAAGGAATTGCCAGAGAAAGAGGCATCATCTCAACCAGAAGGCGTGGAGTATCTGGTTAAAGAATTGAGGGAGCTTTGGAAGCAACTTGCCGAAGTGCAGAAAACCAAAGACACTCCGGGAAAGAAGGCATCCCCTTTTTCCGCAGAGATTCTCAGTGAAAAAGCTGATCCCACCAAGAAGTTGCCCCATATCGAGAGTTATGATGGATCGGGGGACCCTTACGACCATAGTCAGGCATTCGACCGACTTATGGACTATTATGACTTTAGCGATGCAGCTAAATGCCATACTTTTGTCACAACACTCAGAAAAGATGCCCGACAGTGGATGGGGACCTTACCCTCGGATTCTATCTCGTCCTGGGAAGATATGTGCAGCAAGTTTCGTGCTCGTTTTGGGAGCAACAGAAGAAGGGGAAAACCAACTGGTTCATTGGCTCAAGTTCGACAGTCCTCTAATGAGTCTTTGGGTCAGTATGTGAAGCGGTTCCGAGAAGAAGTCGGCCAAGTGGCGGATTTGAATGATCTACAAGCTGTAGGACTGTTTCAGAATGGGTTAGATCTGGTCAAATCGGAAAAATTGGTGAAAAAACTAATGTTTAACCACCCGAAGAGTCTCGCTGAAGCCTTTGACAAAGCCGAAGGTTATATCGTGGTAGAAGAAGCCATGAACAGTCTCAAGCGTCCTTCAGATAGGTTTAAGGAGACAGATGGGAATAAAACCGATGCTGACCAGAAGAGGAATGAAGGGAATAAAGACCGCCATGACGGTGGGTCAAAGAGATATAACAACTGGAGGCAAGGTGGAGGACGCTCGTCCGCTCCACCCCAGAGAGTGAATAGAACGTATACAGCGCTTAATGCAGACAGGGCTGTTATCTTGGATCAGATCAAAAATCAACCTATCTTCGAGCCACCTCGAGATAACGTCAAGCCCGAAAAAGGTAACCCTCGCAAATATTGTGATTATCATCAAGCTTCGGGTCACGATACGAATGACTGTGCCAGTTTGAAAGATTTTATTGAAAGAAAGGTGCAAGGTGGAGCTTTAGTTCAGTTCGTGGCTGCCAGAGATAATCAACAGCAAGATCAAGCGCCCGTCCCGGCAGTTCAACCAGTTCAGCAGATATTACCAGCTACGGGACAACCTGCCAGGCATGTGATCGATGTCATCACTGGGGGTACTTCTGGCAAGCTAGTTGGAAGGAAGCGCCGAAGTCATTTGGATTCGGTCATGTCGGTGGCGGGTACCTTTCCGAAGACCGATAGACCTTATCCGAATACGGTAATCTCTTTTACTGATGAGGATTACCCTTCGGAAGTCATCGAACCGCACGAAGGATCATTGGTGCTGACTGCACAGGTGGGTTCGGTGGACATGAAAAGGATGATGGTGGATAATGGGTCTTCTGTGGACATCCTGTATGCCCACGCTTATCAAAGAATGAACCTGGATGGGCAAAAGATGGAGATAGGACAGGAAGCTCCTCTTTATGGTTTCAGCAATGATCCGGTTAAGGTGGCAGGAACTATTGAGCTACCAGTCATATTTGGAACGGCCCCTCAATAGGTAGAAATTATTTGCAAGTTTTATGTTGTGCATGTGGATTCTGCTTATAATGCTATTTTGGGAAGACCCACTTTAATTGCTTTGCAAGCTGTAACATCAATACCCCATTTCAAAATCAAATTCCCTACTGCTTATGGGGTCGGGGAGGTGAAAGGAGATCTAGATCTGGCCAGAAGGTGTTACAGAAATGCCGTTATTACTTCCGGAGTAGGGGTATCGAAGCAGCAACAAACCATGGCGATAGAGATCGAGCCCTTCACTGAAAGCAGCTCCGAACCGATGGTCACGCCAGCTGAGGAAACGGAAGAGATAGAGCTCATTCCTGGCAAGGAGGATAAAACGGTGAAAATAGGTTCGGGCTTGCCGGAACCTCTCCGGACGAACCTCATAGAGCTCCTGAGGTGTTTTGTTGATATTTTCGCATGGAAACCTCAGGATATGCCTGGAGTGAGCAGGGATATTGCGGAGCATCGATTGGAGGTGGACCCGTCAAAGAAGCCGGTTCGACAGAAGAGAAGGATCTTTGCACCAGAGCGTCAGCGAATCATAGACGACGAGATTGCAAAACTGTTATCAGCGGACTTCATCTTTGAAATAGACTACCCACAATGGATGGCTAATGTGGTTCTGGTCCAGAAGCATAATGGCAAATGGCGAGTCTGCATTGATTACAGTGATCTGAATAAGGCCTGTCCGAAGGATTTCTACCCGCTGCCCCACATTGATCAACTCATTGATGCCACTTCGGGGTATGCTTTATTAAGTTTTATGGATGCGTTTTCTGGATATCATCAAATCTCCATGTGTAAAGAGGATATACCGAAGACGGCGTTCATTACGCATCGTTCAGTATATGCCTATAAGAAAATGACTTTCGGCCTCATTAATGCCGGAGCCACTTACCAGAGGATGATGAACCATATATTCAGATATCAGTTGAGAAGGAATATTGAGGTGTACGTGGATGACATGATTGTTAAAAGCATGTTGGTACATAAACATTTGGATGATTTGGAAGAATGTTTTCAGACCATTCGTCATCACAACTTGAGGCTGAACCCCACTAAATGCACTTTCGGTCTGGGTGCTGGTAAATTTTTGGGTTACCTTGTCAGTCGAAGAGGAATTGAAGCTAATCCGGAGAAGATTCAAGCAATCCTGGACATGAAGACTCCTCAGTCATTTAAAGATGTTCAACGTCTGACTGGAAGGATTGCAGCTTTGCGGAGGTTTATGTCCAAGTCAGCAGAAAGATGTTTACCGTTCTTTGACACATTGAAAGGGCCAAAAAATTCAAAAACGTTCCAATGGACTTCGGAATGTGAAGACGCCTTTCAAGGCATCAAGTCCTATTTATCTTCGACACCTTTGCTGGTGAAGCCCGTTCCTGCCGAGCCTCTATATTTGTACCTCGCAGCTAGTCCGTTGGCAATAGGAGCGGTTTTGGTGCGTGAAGTTGGAGGCAAACAGCACCCGGTTTATTATGTAAGCCATGTCCTTCGGGATGCTGAAACCAGATACCCAAACATTGAAAAGTTTGCTTTCGCTTTAATAATTGCTAGTCGAAAACTTAGGCAATACTTCCAGGGTAGACTGGTAATAGTATATACAGATCAGCCTTTAAAGAAGATTATGGGCAGACCAGAGGTATCGGGGAGATTAGCTGCACGGACGATGGAATTGTCTCAATTCTTCATTGAGTATCATCCCCGAACCGCCATCAAAGGACAAGCCTTAGCTGATTTTATGATCGAGTGCTCATTTTCTGAAGCTGATGGAGTCGTGGTCGAAGCTGAAGCATCTGACAGGGCAGTTGTCGTCCTTCAGCAGAAGGAGAGTTCGTGGACGCTGTTTGCAGATGGGTCTTCTACTTCAGACGTCAGTGGAGCAGGGATTATTTTGACAAGTCCGGAGGGATTCAAAGTACAGCAGGCTATCCGATTTCAGTTCAAAGCGACGAATAATGAGGCTGAATACGAGGCAGTGTTGGCCGGTTTGCGATTAGCGAAGAGTCTTGAAGTGCAGAGAATAGTCATTTTCAGTGATTCTCAGTTAGTCGTTAAATAATTTACTGGGGAATACGAAGCTCGAGGTCCAAGAATGATCAAGTATTTGAAAGAATTAAAGGACCGGCTTCAATATTTCTCATCTTATGAGTTTCAGGGGGTCGAGCGTAGCAACAATTCCATTGCTGATGCACTTGCCAAACTAGCTACTACTGATGTTAATGTTTTTGAAGGATCGGTATATCTGGAAATTCTACAACATCCTAGTGTTCATCATGAAATGGTAACGTGCATTGACCGAACCAATTGTTGGCTGACTCCCTACTTGGAATATTTGGCTGATGGCGTCTTACCTTCGGATCGGATGCTCGCTAAAAAAGTCAAATACAAGAGTGCCAATTTTGTTCTAATCGATGGGGATCTCTTCCGAAGGGCCTTCTCGCCTCCGTTATTGAAGTGTCTGACTCCATCAGAAGCTGAATACGCTCTCCGAGAAGTGCATGAAGGCATTTGTGGTGACCATATGGCTGCTAAGTCATTAGCCTATAAAGTACTTCGTCAGGGGTACTACTGGCCTACAATCTTCAAGGAGGCAACCGAGTATGTAAAGAAGTGCGAGAAATGCCAGCTCAACAGTCCAATACCGCATCAGCCACCTGAAGAGCTATACTCGATCTTATCTCCTATACCCTTCGCTGTCTGGGGGGTCGATATATTGGGCCCACTACCAAAAGCAAAAGGTCTGGTCAGTTTTGTTATAGTTGCCATAGACTATATGACCAAATGGGTAGAAGCAAAGTCACTTAGGTCAATAACGGAACAAGAATGTTTGAAATTCATGAAAGAATCAGTAGTATTCCGTTTCGGGATTCCTAAGGTGGTAGTATCGGATAATGGGCGTCAGTTTGTTGGATCGAAGTTTGAAGCTTTTTTGGCAGAATTAGGGATCCAGCACAGAAAGACTTCAGTGGCTCATCCTCAATCAAACGGACAGGTTGAAGTGACCAACAGAACGCTGTTGAATGGGATCAAGCGTAGATTAGACGAAGCTAAATGCAGATGGCCAGAAGAGCTGTTAAGTGTATTATGGGCTTATCGAACTACTCCGAGGACTACAACAGGGGATTCACCTTTCAGATTGGCCTATGGTACTGATGCCTTAGTCCCAGTTGAAATTGGATCTCCAAGTCTCTGAGTCAATCATTTCAATGAGATTTACAACGAGGAAGGGCTGAAGACCAATCTTGATTTGCTGGAAGAAGTCAGGGAGATAGCCTTAATCAGATTGGCGGCATATCAGCGAAGAGTGGCTAAGCATTATAATAAGGGGGTAAAGCTTCGTAGATTTGAAGTAGGAGATTTTGTTCTCAGAGAAGTCGAAGCGTCTACACCTCAGAATCTGGGAAAACTGATGCCAAATTGGGAAGGACCCTATGAAGTCATTGAGGTTCCGAAGCCGGGGACTTATCGTTTGAAGACATTAGATGGCTCAATTATCAAAAATACTTGGCACGCTGGCAGGCTTAGAAAGTACTTTCAGTAAATTTGTTGTCAATATGTCGGAAGTCTATAAATTCTACATCGCCATCAATAAAAGATCCTCTTTTATCTCAAACAAATTTTGTCTTTGTTGCTGCCCGATTCACTGGTGATTAGGAGGTTCGGGAGGACTCGCTGACCATTCGATGGTAGCCTCTTCGGCAGGTGGTCACTATTTGGCATTGTCAGGCCCTTCGGGGTAGGCAATTGTCGCCACTATTTGGCATTGTCAGGCCTTTCGGGGTAGGCAATTCTCGCCACTATTTGGCATTATCAGGCCCTTCGGGGTAGGCAATTGTCGCCACTATTTGGCATTGTCAGGCCCTTCGGGGTAGGCAATTGTCGCCACTATTTGGCATTGTTAGGCCTTTCGGGGTAGGCAATTGTCGCCACTATTTGGCATTGTCAGGCCTTTCGGGGTAGGCAATTGTTGCCACTTAGACCTTGTCAGATCCTTTGGGTAGGCAAGTGTCATCTTTTGGTTCTGTTAGGCCTTTCGGGGTAAACAAACCTTCAATGAAGCATATCTATCTCACGCTTCGGTAACTGAATAAGTATCCCTTTACTTTATCATTTGAATTTCTTCTAAGTGTTGAGTTCGGAATGCTTCGATATTTAACTTTACTTTATCTGTCATATGATTTGCTTAATTGTTAATCAACAACTTGAGTTAAATCCTCGAAGGAGTTTTTCTTTTGCACATTTGTCCGTATTAATTCAAGTTAAAATATAAACAGAAAGGAAATACACTGAAGTCATAAGGAAGATGATCACTTTTCATTAATACTTGATTTATTTACAAAAATGAGAAAATTACAAAAGCTCTTATTTTAAGCAGCCCCCTCATCATCCGAAGAGTCGAGCAGGTGTGGATCTAGGTTGGTTTTGAACAACTTATCCTTGCCATGACTTCGGCAGAGCTCGTAACTTTCCGTATGGATCCTCATTATTTCTCCATTTATTTCATCCGAATTTCGATACTCTTCACAGATTTCTTTGCGAAGAGCATCAGTTAAAGGAGGCCCAAGGTCCCGAAGAGCCTTGAGTTCTCGGATCTCTTGTTCGAGCTGCTGCCGAATGGTTATTTGACGTTTTTCTTCCCGCTCCAGCTGATTGATCGTCTTGGTTAAGACCTTGGCGTCGGCCTTCAGCTCCTTGATCTCATCCATCCTTATTTCGCTCCTCAGAACCAAGTCGACGTTCATCTTAACGATCTCGGTGTGCTGTGCCTTAGTCGACTTCAATTCTTCCTTGGAGATTTTCATATCTTCCTTGGCTTGGGCCAACTCTTTATGAAGCCCTTCATTTGTATGAAGGATACCTTCACGTTGGGTCCTTTTCCGAGCCAAGGTAGACTTCAAGATGGCGTTCTCCTTCATCAGCCTCTCCTCCTCGGATTCGGCCTCAAGAGATCGTGGACGCAGACGCCCGAACACAACATTTGCCTACATATGTTCAGTGTTATTCAATCAGTTCTAGATACACGAATACAAAGATAAGTATGAAGAGGAAGGAAAGAATCATTTACCTTTGCCAAGTAGCTCATGCCTTCATTAAGCAAATCCCCATTCGAACTGTTACCGAATCGGTGGTCATCGGTCTCGCGAACGAAGGCCTCGAACAGTTGAAAGGGGAAGTTAGCATTGAATTGAGGCCACATAGTTGGCGGGCCCATGGCATCATGCTGGAATTCAGTGGTCATTTGTCTTTGAGGGGAAGGCATAGGTTGACTGCGAACCGGAGATGGATCCGCATGTGCTGCCTCTGGAGGAGGAGGTCGAGCAGGTATTGGCTCCGGGGTCGAAGAAGGGGCAGAAGTTGATTTTGGCTGGTTGTCCGAAGGTTGTTTTCTTTTTTGGGATATTGTGGGGTCAGACTCGACCAGCCCAGCTTCGGGTGTTTGAGTTGTGGTTGGAGGGTCAGTTGATGAAGTTGGAGGGACGCGGAGTTCTTCGGCTGTAAGGGGAATTATTTTCGTCCTTATTTTCTTGGCACGAAGGACTTTTGCCCTATCTTGGGGAGGTATGTCAAGTAAGCTTCTCTTTTTTGGGGTCGGTTTGGAAGGTATAGTAATGGGCTCGGTTGGAGGAGTAGGTTGTGGAATTACTTCAGGAGCGGTAGTTTGTGGATCCGCTTCAGGAAGAATCTCTTCATCACTTTCAGGATCTGCCTCGTGGCGGACAGTCCTGACCCTTTTAGCCATCTTCTTCCTTCGGCGGGGTCGGAGAACTTCTTCAGGAATGAGAGGTTCTTCAGCTTCAGGCTCGTCACTTTGAGGGGGGATGGTTGGTGGGTCGGAGACCGGGGGATTTGTTTGGGAAGACTCTTCAACAGGAAGCTCTTCATTAACCTCCGAAGTCTTTCCCGTCAGAAAGTCTTCCAAATCTCTTACTTCCGAAGAAGTTGGTTTGATCAGAGACACTGCAAAATGACCATATATTAAAATCCATACCATTCAAATACATCAAAAAGATACCTTACAGAATTGTTTGAAACTTACATTTATGATCATACAGCCAAGCTTGTTTAGTCAGCAGAGTGAAACTCCACTCTTGTGGAGGGATCTTCTTCAGGAACTCAGTCATCTCCCTCACTCACTCTTCAGGAATGTCACCGAAGTCAGCAGAGATCCGGTCCGAGATGGTCCATTCGGGAAGAGAAGAAATCTCTGGTCCATTGATGAAGAACCATTTCTCGTGCCAGCCTTTGTTGCTCGAGAGGGTGCTCATCAGGGGCCTCTTCTCAAATCTAGAGTTCGGGCGCGGCGATTGTTTGCTCAGCATCTTAAACCCTTTTTCTCGAGATCTACCAGCTGAGAAGAGGGTGAAGAATAGGTCAACAGAGGGGGTAACCCCTAGCTCGTGACAGAAGACAATGAATGCCAGTATGTGGATGTAGGAGTTGGGCACCAGTTGCACGAAACCCACTCCTATGAACCCTAGGAGGGTAACAATAAAGGCGTGAAGGGGTAATCGAACCCCCTTTTCCAGGAATGTAACCGGCATGGCGACCCAGCCGTCTGGTCGCTGGTACATACGTTCTTCAGGAGCAGGAGCCCTTATAGCATATGAATCTGGAATCCTGTATCGACTCCTAAGGAAGCATATTTCCGATTCGGAGATGGTGGAAGAGATATTGGCATGGGGAAATTGTTCCCCATCCTTGAAGAAATCAGTGGGAGATGGTTGGTTTGCACTCGAACCCTCTTGATTAGGGTTTGAGCGAGAGGAACTTGAAGGAATTTGGCTTGGATTCACCATTGTTGAGATCTGGAAAACTAGAGAGATAGTTTATGAGAAGCAAGAGAAAGCTCAAAGGTTCGAATTTCAAATCAGTAAGTAAAATCGTCAAAATTGGTAAAGTTTGCTTTTTATACTGACGGTTACACAGGAAACAAGGCCGGCGCATTAATTATCAGTAATGATGAGAATTTGAATGAGGCGTGTTTGGATGACCTTTGGGCATCTTACCTGATTGGGCCTATCTGTTGAGTTCTAATTATCGGCCCATCCTGTTTAATTCATATTCTTTATCAGATTGGGCTTATTGTTCCGAATATCCAGCCATCCCTTATTCTATTTCACGCATTAAAATGGGTATGCTTCAATTATCTCCTATTTTTGGGCCTTCATTAAATTCTGATATCATAGACCATTCATAGTTTTCTATTAAACATCCTGTTTAACTAAAAAACTAGGGGGTAATGTTGGGTCATGATATTTCTCCTATATTGGGCCGGGTAGATTGAGTTTAGTTATCAATTTAATCCATTGGACTCTTACAATTAAGTCATTGGGCTCGATGGACCCAATCATTATGTTGATTTCTTTTAGCCCTATAAAGATTGGGTTAGGTCAATGGGTCAACCCATTGGGTCATTTAATATCTATTACTTTGACTTGTAATGATGATATAGTATGACAGTTGACTAAGATATCTACCATGCATTAATGTGGATGGAATTATAACCGGCCGGCGGTGTGAATAGCAGTAAAAAGTATGAGTACAGGTTCCATACAGTCGGCAGAACCCATCAAATCAGGGGGATATGTCAGATGGTAGTAGGTGGCACAATATTCCAGAAAAAGATATTATATCCTATCGAGTAAGTCTTCACAAAGAGGTATATTTTTCATATATTCACACATACAACTAAAGATTATCAACATTCTCTCAGACACTAGATATTATCATCCTCTTGAGTTAACCTTGTGAACACATATATACTTACTCTCACGCCTGAGCTATCCCCCGGCGGTCCGGCCGTCAAGCTCGTGGTGTTTGTTGTGTTTACTGTGCAGGATCAGGACGCCATTTATGATTGGGACGTGGCAAAAGTTCCTGGCGTTAACAATACCCAATTTATCCTTTTTTATATAATAGTTCAAACAAGGTTAAAATGTGGATTCATTACTGACTTGGGTTCTAATAACCTAACCAAGTGCACTTTGCCCGCCCCCAGTACAACAACCTACTTTAGGTAGGTGGGTTTGTCAGCATTAATTAAAATCGCATCAACAGTTGTGACGTATATGGCGGTTTTAGGTGGGTTAAAAAATCAAATTTACGGTTTTAGTTTGGTTACTAGTCAAAATCGCACGCATAAAATCGAAACCGTATCAAATAATCATCATATTTTTTAAATTTTACTACGAGTATATATAATTTCTCTATTAGAAGACAAATATTGTAGGGTTGAATGAAGAATCACCAGTATCAATTATGTTTCCAAATCAAGAATGACTTGCTATTTGTGACGCCCCCAAAATAGGTCCAATCCTTCCAACCTATTCTGAGTCGCCAAATACATGGTACAGAAAACAACTACAACTTTATTACTACAATTGTCGTCCAAAATACAACACCACATATACTGTGAGTTTTAATACCAACTGTGACTCATGTCCCAACTATGGACAACACCTCACATTGATACATTACATAAATGTACAGTCAATAACTGTTTTAAAAATTAAAATCTTTGGGAAGTGCTCAAGGAAACCTTCGTACATAAGAAGCCATGAATCTAAGTTATGATAGATATCATATGTCCAGAGAATTATACTTGGTTGATCCAATAGACCCCAAAGAAAAACGAGAAGATTACTATCATGTTCCTTCCAATGGTGAGTCTTTTCTTGACATATAACTATCTCCACCGTTTATGATTGAACATTATGTTTCAACCCAACTCCAAGATCATATAGGTAGTGCTCGTAGATACACTCAGTAAGAGGATGCGCATAACCCTGTCTTATGATATCACGAGTTTGTATGTCATTAGACATCTTGTATGATAGTGGCAAAACACCCTTCCAACGTTGGGTTCGCCTCACCCTATTGTTGTTCACCAAAATCAATTATTAAGTGACGTATAATATATAACACACACATCTTAGGTCCTCAATACAATTATTTTCATATTATTTAGGAAGAACCTCAACAACTATAGACCACCGTTCTATTCTCATGTTATCCCCGCTCGACCCAGCTACACTCTTATTACCTGAAAAGAATTGTGAAGCAAAAGGGTGAGCACAAATAGCTCAGTAAAGAATATCATGACTAAAGATAATTAAATTATCAATAGCTTTCATCAGTAATAAATCAGAGATTTAGAACATATGGTAGATGATAAAACTTTTCAACCATAGTTGCAGCGGAACGAGCAATCCATTAGAAGAGTCAAATAGACCATAAAGTCTATTATATTCTCCATGTTAAAAGTCCACCAACAATATTTTATCCCTGTAACATCAATTAACAGTTCCTGTCCACAATCATGTGAATAACTTATAATCATAACTGTAGTTCTAAATTTCTCTTCTCATCCAGGACGAAGATAATTTTCATCACATATCTTTACCTGAAACATCAAAGATCGTGGTTATACCAAATTACAGTTCATGTTCATAATCATACTAATAAATTCATCTTTGCACTACGGGCTAAATATATTCATCAACATATCATCTTTGCACTACAGGCCAAGATATTCAACAACAGGCCATCTTTGCACTACAGGCCAAAAATATTCAACAACAGGTCATTTTTGCACTACGGGCCAAAGATATTCATCAATAATTCATCTTTGCACTACAGGACCAAGATATTAATATCTCAAAGAAATACATAATCATTTCATAATTTATATAAACCATAATTATAACCATGTTGATCAATTCACCTTTGCACTTAAGCTAAAAATATTCAATTGTAAATTCAATGGTCATGATCATACCAGTCAACAATTCATCTTTACACTATTGGCCAAAGAGAATCCATAATCACGATCATACCAATAATCTACCCATCTTTACACTTAAGTCAAAGAGAAATTTCATCATCGGGATTATAAAAATGTTATATATGATAATAAAAATAATATGATCAACAACTGCATTTAATTTCAAGAGTAATATTCATGAATCAATCATTTCAAAACACCTTAATCCAAATGTTATAAATCACTTAATAATCTCATAATCTAAAATTATTAATACTACCACAATATTTTAATCATTTCTTAAACTTATAAAAAATTTATTTTAATTGTTTACACTTTACTAATTAATGCATTTAATCATCCTAAAATGCCAAATTCATAAAATTTCATCACCAATAACCAAAATCCTCATCAAAAGTCTGCATATACCTTATATAGGATTCCCAAGTTATAAAATCTTATTTTTTAATTTTGTTACTTCACATAACATATTAATTCATTTACTCATAACTAGTCTATTTCATGAAAAATATCAAATCAGTACAAAACAATTTTCTTTTTTGGGATTTAGCAGGACATAGTCCCATATTGAACATATATTTTTCTCAGAATTTTTAAAATTCATTTACAATTTTTCATATGGCCAAAACTGCCGAATATTTAGACATTTATCATAAATTGTACTTTTATCCAAAAATTCCGAAATTCATAGGGTATACTGATATTATATAGATGTACTCCCAATAAAAATTTCATCAATTTTGGAATTAACCACAAAGAGTTATAAGGGTTTACTAAATAGTCTTTTCTTATAAAATTCATAACTCCTAATCAATATATCCAAAAATCGTTATTTTTGAACACAATCAATAAAACTCATCAAATTATCATTTCAAATTTTTCCAGAATTTTTGAAGGTCGAAAAAATTATGAAACATGAAAAACATAACAACCCTTAAAATCCATTACCTCAAAAGAGCAGTATTTCTAACTGAAATATCGGATGAAAAGTCGAAGAAATCTTGCACTAAATAGCAACTCTCAAAGTATCTAAATACTCACAAAAATACTCTCGACAATATAGAGGGAGAAAGAGAGAAAGTTTATGTTTCTGGTGTGATTTTCAATTCTAACTTAGCCCTCTATTTATAGAAAAATGTTAGCACGCCGAAGCAGACTTGACCTGCTCCCTGATGGCTTAACCTGCTACATTGCCACCCACCACATTTGAAATACAATTTCAGCACATTTCTTCACCAACCATAGGTGGGGCCCATACATTTTAGAATTTTCCACCAAAATGATAAATTTCGAAACTTCAACAATTTTTGAACCAGTCACCTCTTAAAATTCATAACAATTTATACGTTCATTTTTAACGGTTCAAAATTTGGGGACATATACAAAACTTATATATGTACAACATATCAAAAAATCACAACGATCCAACGGTCGGATTAAAAATTATAACTCACCAATATATCATAAAAAATACTGATTTGATTTTTAATACCTCATTCCGACAAAAATACTGATAAAACACCTCAACATTAATTCCTTCATTTATAACCACATAAATAAATCCATCATTTATATCCGCATTAAATAAATATTTTTTTATCATATAAATCAATAATTTATTATTCACAAATAATATTACAGAATCACAATTATGACAACCAGGCCGTTCCCAAAAAAGAGGGGGTTTTCCAATAAGGATTTCTCATTATTGGCGCGTAATTATGTGACCAAACCTCTTTTTGACAGAACTTTTCAGACATTGCCAATAATGTTATCTAATAATATTATTCAAATAATATGAATTATTGATGGGAAATACTGTGCAGTGACAATTATTGAAACAACAATAATATAAAATATCAACACAACAATTATTGAATCAATAAAATAAAATATTGAACAGTAATTACTGTAACAATTATTGAGTAGTGCCTTCTTACGTAAGGATCAATAATTCAAAAATACTGTGCAATACCGTGTGCTACTGTGCAACCACGCATATTACTGTATTTTTAACCACCGGGTATTCCAACAGTGTTAATGGTAACAACTACGCAGTTATTTATAAAAACTCATACTTGTTGTTTTCTCCATCCGACAGTTATTCTATTATGGAGCCCACAACTGGTTGCGCCGTCGTACGGATATTCCCGACAAAAAGAATATTCCACCACCAAACGAATATTCCCCGACAACAATGAGTATTTTATAACCACTTGCGTATTTTAAAAATTTTACATATATCACCCTTAACTTTAAACTTTTATCAATTTAACCATTTACTGAATAATAATTATAAGAAAAATTGAATACTTTTATTTCATAAAATTCGGGGTTTTACATTATTTGCTAAATCAAATGTGATAACATTATATAATTGTTGATACTTGGAACTATTTTGCTACGTTAGCTCCATTATTGAGTTCACTGTGTAATACATTTGCAAATTTTTAGATTCATCAACGGTCCATGAGTTGTAGCCATAACACTGAACATATTCTGCATGAAAATTTGATGATTTAAAGCCCATAGGTGATTGTGAGATTTATAGAAGCATTGAAAAGCTTCCAAATTTATTACCCAGATTAAACTGTGGCCACAAAAGGGAGGGATAAAACTGGAATTGGTATGTAACTTGTAACCAAATTAATTTACGGTTTTGTTATTTCAATTAGTTTTGAAACTGGAACAATACCAAATAAAACCGCACCGCACAGTACAGTTCAAAACTGCATCGCACCAATCACAAACGATTTCATGTGCAATTTTAGATTTGTCAAACCGCACCTAAGCAATTTTGTGTGCGGTTTGAACTTCAAACCGCACCAAAATGCATAATGATCACCTCTAACCTACTTATAGCCCTTTCGTGTGTAACAAGCTCTAAGAAGTCTTTTGAACCTTTTCCCTTTTCCTTTTTCCTTTTTCCAATTTAACCTTTACAATGAAATATTGAAAGTGACCAAATGTGTGTACATATATAGGGTCCCGTTCCACAATTGATGTTAACTGGGAGAACAATTTCAGTTAATAGATCTGTGGCTGTCTATTATGATGTAACAGGTGAGATTGAATAAGGTTTTGGTATGACCGAAGGTAGGACAATGTAACTCTTACTAGCGGATAGATTAATGACTAATATATTCTAATTTTGACTTTCTAAATTGGCCGCTAGTAAAATCTCTGGCCAAAATACTTCTTTACTCTGTTCCATCCTCAACGTAAATATTTTGGATGATTCTTCTAATTAAATCGACATACTAGTTAAGCATAATTACAAGAATAGTGAAGTAGTGATAAATTTGTTACCTGATTGTCGTCTTGAAATTTATGATTCTTATTTCGTGGGATCTTGTAGTGAATTGTTCATCATTATTATTATATTATATCTTTAAAAGAAATCTAGAGAATCAGTCAAAATATTGATTATTACATCGAGAATAGAATAGAGGAGTAAAGAGATATAGCCGCAGATAGGACCTGCGGCCAATTAAGCCCATCTCCTTTTTATTTTTCTGTATTCTTGCCGCATGTCTTACTAGTGGCTAATTTGAAAAGCCAAATTGAGGGCATAATATTTATTAGTCTGGCTCTTAGTAGGACATGCAGCCAAGTCCAAGCCTTATTCAATCTCACCCCCTTAGATCATACAATGGACGACCACATATCTATTAGCTGGAATAGTACTCTCAGTTAATGTCAATTGTGAAACGGGTTTTGTCTGTCACTATAGCATAGAAAGCTTAGGTGCAATTTGACAAATCTAAAATTGTACATGAAATCGTTTGTCACACAAAATTGCTTAGGTGCAATTTAACAAATCTAAAATTGTACATGAAATCGTTTGTGATTGGTGCGATACAGTTTTGAACTGTACTATGCGGTGCGGTTTTATTTGGTATTGTTTCAGTTTCAAAACTAATTGAAATAACAAAATCGTAAATTAATTTGGTTACAAGTTACATACCAATTCCAGTTTTATCCCTCCCTTTTGTGGCCACAGTTTAATCTGGGTAATAAATTTGGAAGCTTTTCAATGTTTCTTTAAATCTCACAATCACCTATGGGCTTTAAATCATCAAATTTTCATGCAGAATATGTTCAATGTTGTGGCTACAACTCATGGACCGTTGATGAATCTAAAAATCTGCAAATGTATTACGCACTGAACTCAATAATGGAGCTAACGTAGCAAAATAGTTCATAGTGTAAAACCCCAAATTTTATGAAATAAAAGTATTCAATTTTTCTTATAATTATTATTCAGTAAATGGTTAAATTGATAAAAGTTTAAAGTTAAGGGTGATATATGTAAAATTTTTAAAATGCGCAAGTGGTTATAAAATACTCATTGTTGTCGAGGAATATTCGTTTGGTCGTGGAATATTCTTTTTATCGGGAATATCCGTACGACGGCGCAACCAGTTGTGGACCCCATAATAGAATAACTGTCGGATGAAGAAAACGATAAGTACGAGTTTTTATAAATAACGGCGTAGTTGTTACCGTTAATAATGTTGGAATATCCAGTGGTTAAAAATACAGTAATATGCGTGGTTGCAAAGTAGCACACGGTATTGCACAGTATTTTTGAATTATTGATCCTTACGTAAGAAGGCACTACTCAATAATTGTTACAGTAATTACTGTTCAATATTTTATTTTATTGATTCAATAATTGTTGCGTTGATATTTTATATTATTGTTGTTTCAATAATTGTCACTGCACAGTATTTCCCATCAATAATTCATATTATTTAAATAATATTATTAGATAAAATTATTGGCAATGTCTAGAAAGTTCTGTCAATAAGAGGTTTGGTCACCTAATTGCGCGCCAATAAGGAGAAATCCTTATTGGAAAGTCCCCTCTTTCCTGGGAACGGTCTGGTTGTCATAATTGTGATTCTGTAATATTATTTGACAATAATAAATTATTAATTTATATGATAAGGAAAAATTTATTTAATGCGGATATATATGATGGATTTATTTATGTGGTTATAAATGAAGGAATTAATGTTGAGGTGTTTTATCAGTATTTTTGTCGGAATGGAGGTATTAAAAATCAAATCAGTATTTTTTACGATATATTGGTGAGTTATAATTTTTAATCCGACCGTTGGATCGTTGTGATTTTTGGATATGTTATACATATATAAGTTTTGTATATTTTCACAAATTTTGAACCGTTAAAAATGAACCTATAAATTGTTATGAATTTTAAGAGTTGACTGGTTCAGAAATTGTTGAAGTTTTGAAATTTATCATTTTGGTGGAAAATTCTAGAATGTGTGGGCCCCACACATGGTTGGTGAAGAAATGTGCTGAAATTGTATTTCAAATGTGGTGGGTGGAAATGTAGCAGGTTAAGCCATCAGGTAACAGGTCAAGTCAGCTTCGGTGTGCTAACATTTTCCTATAAATAGAGGGCTAAGTTAGAATTGAAAATCACACCAGAAACATAAGCTTTCTCTCTTTCTCCCTCTATATTGTCGAGAGTATTTTTGTGAGTATTTAGATACTTTGAGAGTTGCTATTCAGTGGAAGGTTCCTTCGGCTTTTCATCCGATATTCCAGTTAGAAGTACTGCTCTTTTGAGGTAAGGGATTTTAAGGGTTGTTATGTTTTTCATGTTTCATAATTTTTTCTACCTTCAAAAATTCTGGAAAAAATTGAAATGATAATTTGATGAGTTTTATTGATTGTGTCCAAAAATGATAATTTTTTGGATATATAGATTAGGAGTTATGATTTTTATGAGAAAAGACTATTTAAAACCCTTATAACTCTTTGTGGTTAACTCCAAAATTGATGAATTTTTTTTGGGAGTATGATGAGTGAGTTTTATACACATGAATTGGATACATTCGGGCTTAATTTATTGTTGTTCTCAAGTATTTTAGAATAGTTTTTAAGTGTTTGTGTCCATTCATGCATGTTTTACATTATTTTGTAGGAATTGGGACAAAAGTTACTTGGATCGACGTTTGGAGTGGCTAGATTCGCGTTTTCGACTTGCCATTTACCTAACAATCACTTCAGAGCCAATTTAAGTATTGCTACAGACCTTATTTCGAAAAACTCAAAGAATTAAAGTTGTAGATCTACTTTTCCTCTTTCTGGTTCAACTTGAATCATTGAAATTAGAGTTCGGACGAAGAAGTTATGGCCATTTTCCCAAAGAACGTCGGAGCAAAAAAAGTGGCAGCGTCGGAGCGCCCATTTTAGGCTTAATTACAGCGCCGGGGTGCTAGGGAGTAGATTCTCAGTGTTATGCTCAGCGCTGGGGCACTGGGGAAGGGCTAGGTGATGGCCTGAACGCGTTTTAGGCGAATTTTGACACCTTTTTGACTCGAAATTGGATTGGGTTTGTTCCAAAACTAAAAATTGGACTTGTAACCTATAAATACATGATGTAAGGCATAAAATAAGAGGAGATTACATAGAGTAGACTAGATTAAACACTCCATTAGATTAGAATCTAAACCCTAGTTCTTAATTAACCATTGGAGATTGAAGCAAATTGAAGAACATTGAAGATCAAGAGCAAGAGCAAGAGGGGAGCATCAGATTTGCTGACAACAGATTCTATTCTCTTTTCTCATCATACTTTTATCTTTTAATGTCTATTCTATTGTGGATTCTTGATTTTAATTCATTAATTATGAACTAACTCTTTCATTAAGATTTCAATTGAACTTTTTATGATTATGAATTGATTATTTGATTTATTCTAATTATTTATGTTGAAGTGAATTGTTCATCTTGCTTTGTGCTTATTGATTAATTATCTGATCAGTAATTACCGTGTTACTCTAGAAGGAATTAAGAGATGAATTCTAGGGTTAGAACTGGGCTTGGTGACATGTGACTTAGTTATTTGCACAGTGAACAATTAGGTTTGTGAATAGAATGAGAATATCTATTTGCCGCATGTAACATATAAGGAATTGGGGTTGTAACGAGTTTAATTCAATTGTTTAGCATAGAGATATAGCAAAATTAATCTGGGTTAAATAAAAGGTAAATGATCACTTGAGAAATGACTTTTGGCATTTGACAATTCCTGTTAACAATTCAGTAGACATAATAATTGGGATAATTGAATAATTGGTTTATAATTCATAATTGGGGATATTGAAGTCTTAATTTTTATTTATCTGAATTCATTCGTTAAAGTCTTAGTTTTAATTGATTAATTTAGTTTTCTTAATTAGAAAAATCATGATTTGAGATTGTTTAAATAAAATTAGTTTGGTTAATAATCGAAAATTTTACGATTTAATATTAATAATTATAAATAGAGCCTGTGATTATTTATTTTATAAATGCTTACATGGCATGAGGTGAGTAACTCAATTGAATTAAAATTTAACTTTTAATAATTGATAAGATGTGGAGAATTATAGAAGGTTTATGAGATGTCTTGTGTGACACAATGATGGAATTAGTGAGGAATAATTAAGTATTTACATGTTTATAATCCAAATAATAAATTGGGAGTCTAGCCCAATAAATTAATTGATGGACTTTTGAGTTAGCCCAATAAACTTGGGTTATTTAAAATCCAATTCGGAACCCAACATAATAGTTAACTGATGGGACAAGGTGTTGGTTAAATAATATGGCGTGGGGCAATGGGCCCGACCGACTAGCCCTAGTCTATGTCTGAGATCTATTCTCTTGTCCCAAATTAAGGGTCACCAAATAAAAGGAACAGTAGCCTAAACTCTCTTTACGCAAACTTTTAAGCTGCTAATCCTAGGCATGCAGGGCTAGCTAAGTGGCTGGTATGGAGTGGTTAAACAACTCCTTAAGTAACCATTGTTCATTTCTATTGCACCATGAATCCCAACATTGGGTAAAGCAAGTGTCTAGTCCATGCTTTTCTCTTTAAATACAAGCCACCACGACAGTCTGTTATAGTGATAAGAGTGTTGGAGAAATCCGAGTAAAGAATTCTTAGTTGCTAAGCATTACCAAATCAGTGTGTGAGATATCAAGGTTAAAGCTCGAGAAGGTATAATTTCTTCTTCGTTCTTAACTTGAGTCTTGTTTGATTCTCAGTTTTCCTAAATTAATAGGTCAAGTATGATGAATTAACATGATATTGGGTGTTTGGAAAGTTTACTTTCGTGCATGAATACGTTAATAATTGTCTGGAATCAAGTTGTGGCTACTCTGCAAAACAGAGCATGTTCACTGCTTCTGAACTCCATGGGGGTGCTGCTGCACCGTACTTAGGAACCAACTGATGGGTTCGGTAGTGTTAGACCATGTATTAAGAAATTCCCTTAGGTTGTATGCATAAAGTAAAGTCTTAATGAAATTAACCCAACAAACTTAGACTTTGTCAAAATAGTGTAGACCGAAGTCTCGCAAAGAGCTGACTTCGGAGATGTCTACGGACAAAGCATGTTGTCTTCGGACAAGTCGTAATGTCTTAGGACGAAGCGTGTTGTCTCCAGACAAGTCGTAATGTCTTCGGACGAAGCGTGTTGTCTTCAGACAATTCGTAATGTCATCGGACAAAGCGTGTTGTCTTCGGACAAGTCGTAATGTCTTCGGACGAAGCGTGTTATCTCCGAACAAGTCGTAATGTCTTCGAACATGGCCAGATGTCTTCGGCTTCGAACATGGCCAGATGTCTTTGGCTTCGAACATGGTGAGATGTCCTGGGACTCGGAGACAGCATCATAACTTGATATAAGGATGGATTAATAAATATTCCTATACTGCTATAAACTATTATTACACGAATGAGTTTTAAGTAGAGAATTTAACTAACTTCGGGAAAATAAATCTAATGTCTGCAAACATGCGTAGAAAAGGGATCGGTGGGATTGATAGATGTTATGATCTACTTAAAGTAATGAACCTTTTGGAACTACGAAGAAGAAAGATTATGAATAAACTAGCAGTGGTCAAAAGTATGAGCACGTTAGTGTACAACTATGAGTTTTGATGGGTGCAGCAGTATACATAGATAGAAAGAAAAATGTGTTATGTGTACATGTTGTTTATATATGTATATCAAGTGTGTTTAGCTAATGAATACCTATACTTACATAAATAGGACAAACATAATTCATTGAGGTGATTTTCGCTATAGTAACGATCAACGCTGAAGGCAAGTTCCCTAACCTCACTCAAATGTACATTGAGTAAGTATCCGAACACTATTATTATTGTGTTGCAAGTTCCCTAACCTCACTCAAATTTACATTGAGTAAGTATCCGAACACTATTATTATTGTGTTGCAAGTTCCCTAACCTCACTAAAATTTACATTGAGTAAGTATCCGAACACTATTATTATTGTGTTGCAAGTTCTTTAGTTCTCACACTATATTCATTGAATAGTTGTCCTATCAATCATATTTTTATCAAGCAAATATATGTTTCTATTTGAAAATCATTTGTATACCTTGACGTTGTTGCAAGTATTGGAATTATCGTTCTCAAATGCATTATAAAATTGTCTAAGCCTTTGATTCGAATAGACTATTATTATATGTTAAAAAGCTATCCAAACCGATTGACTTGGTGCGGACAGTCATAAATCTACTGAGATGAACAACCCTCATTGAAGGGGAAATTATATATTATCGGGTAACCGACGTGTGCACATGAGTATGATTAAATGTTATGCATAACATAGGGTACTTTAGGCTGATCACCTGTTGTACTCGTTTATATTGGATTACAGTGTAATACTGTTAATTCTAGTAAGAGTTCTTAGTCATTTAGTGACTGCTCAGTGCTCATTCATATTGAACCTCGAAATGAATAAACCTTGAAAGTTGTTGATATCCTTCAGTCTATAGCGATACCTATTGAATACTCTTGATATTTCTCGATATTCTTGAACTACCAATTATTATTATACCCTTGAAAGGTTTAAATGCTATAACTGCTTGTTCTTCTGGCTATATTACTTGCTGGGCAAACTTGTTGCTCATTCTTGCTTCCTAAAACCATTACAGTTAAGGCAGAGCAAGGCGGTACTTCAGGACAGGACAAGGGAAAGGGCAAGGCGACAGAATAACTTAGTCCCCAAGACTAGAAGTATTATTATTATTGTTATGCTTGTTGTGATGTATTTAAGAATGATTAAGTATGTTTAAGTTAATCACTGAATTGTCGTAGTAATGGTTACGATACCTTGGGATGCGAATATTTATATTATATCAATGTAAATTATTCTATTAATTCCATTGTTAATGATTTAGTAGGATATTCGTAGTTGCACGTGATGCACCGAATTCGAGATATGGGTGTCCGAATTTGGGGGAGTCACAGGTTGGTATCAAAGCCATAGTTATAAACCTTAGGAGCGAGAGCCCTTAGATTATAACTTAGGAGAACTTAGAAGATAGAAAGGGATGAAACTCATATCGAGTTTTCATAGAGATGGACTTAGCGTGTTACAGAATATAACTTCATTCTATACAATGAACTTATGATTCTAATGGAGTTGTTGTTTGTTTTGTCTTGTGTTGGTAATTGTAAGATGACTGACATGAGAGGACCTAGCCGAGTAGTAGAAGAGGAGCCGCGTGACATACACGTAGTATATGGGGGCACCATTGATAGCGGAGCCTATATCAATTGTAATCCTAATTGATGATGATGATGAGGAGGAGGAGATGGAGCCAATACCCGAGGAATCTGATCTAGAGGAGGAGCCTACGGAGGAGCTTATGGTGGACGAGCCCATGGGGGACTCCGACGAGGCTACTTTTGAGGATAGGATGTTGGGGAGTATGGGGAGCAGATTTTAGAGTTAGGATGCAAAGTTGAGGAGTTAGAGGCTGAGGCTAGAGACAGGGAGTCCGAATTCCAAAAGCTGAGGGATGAAGACCACTAGAGAAAGTTAGTGATGCGGGAGATGGAGGTAGAGATTGCTCACCGTAAGTAGGCAGGAATCCAGATGGGGGCTTTGTTTCACAGGGCGGTGGCTAGGAATGTAGAACTGACGGGGAAGTTGGAAGAGATGGAGCATAGGGAGTTGAGCGAAAGGACAGAGAAGGAAGCTATCCGTACTTAGTTAGAAATGGAGGTAATGGACAGGATCCATTTCGAAGAGAAGTGAGAAGGGGCTAATGATAGGGCTAACGACCTAGAAGATGAAGTTAGGTACAAAAGGAGGAAGATGAATAGGATAGGCTATGCAGTGCGCACGACCATGAAGAGACTGATTAATGGGGTAAATCACTACCCGGCAGAGCAGGGACAGACCCGGCACACCATAAGCCGAGATTTGGTGGTGCACATTACTCAGAGGGAGTACCAGAGCGCTGTGGAGCGCGGAATGATAGATTAAGTCTAGGCGTTACAAGTTATTAGTTGTAGTTCGGTATGTAGTATATTATCTGTTGTTGTAATTTCTGTCTTTTATGTAGAATGTGAGATAGTTGTAAGCCCCAAACTTTTGAGTTATATTAGAGGGGTAGTATGTTAATGGTTGTTCCCATCTTTTGTGATATTAGGGGATACGTTGTGTCATTTATAGAAGTATGCTGGAGATAATCATGTAATGTAACAATTGGCATATGAATATAAATGATCTTGTTTTGAAATGTATTCTGAAATCTTATTCCTTTTATGGAAAATTATTTAAGTAATATAACTAGATAATAAAAATGGAAGTTTATAGTGTCAGAAAATGCCGCCCAGACGTAGATTAGCTGCACCGGAAGAGTCAGTTAATGATGAGAGAGGACAAGTAGATCCCATTCAGAGGCTTGTAGATTTTTTAGGGGAGGCTCTTAGGGGAAGAAATGAACAAGTACCACCCATTCCCCAAGTAGCTCCAGTCGCAAACTTCAAGGACTTTAAGAGTGTAGGACCTCTGAAATTCATAGGTACTACCGATCCTATTGTAGCGCAAACGTGGATCAAGGAGATGGAGAAAGCCTTCGCCAATGCTCGTGTGGGTGAAGACCAGAAAACCGTGTTCGCTACATATATGATGAGGGGTGAAGCAAACCACTGGTGGGAAGTAAATCAACAGAGGGAGGGAGAAAGGACTATAACCTAGGAAAGGTTTAAGACTTTCTTCTTCGAGAATTACTTCCTGAAGAGCATGAAGAATAGGATGGAGGTAAAGTTTCTAGAACTAAAACAAGGGGAGATGACAGTGGCACAGTATGCGGCCAAGTTCAATGAACTCGGACGATTCGTGACACATCAAGTAGACACTGAAGAAAGGAAATCTCGACGCTTCGAACTTGGACTAAAATTGTTCAACAAGGTGTCGGTCCTTCAAATTGACTTGTTCGCCACATTATTGGAGAAGGCAATAATTGCTGAGGGAGGTAGCGAGGCATTGAGCCAATATAACAAGGAGAAGAAGAACAAGAGTGCTGGGGGAGAAACTCGTGGAGGGAGTAGCAGTGGTGGAAGTTATCTGGGAAAGAGGAAATGGGATAACCGCAACAACAACAACAACAACAATACCAACAACCGAAACATCAACCAGTCAGAAATTTATTAAGGAGGGTTTAAGAAAAGAAGTGAAGCTTGCTCAAAATGTGGGAAAAACCATCAAGGGGAATGCTAGAAGGGGCGCAACGTATGCTACAACAGCGGCCAAGAAGGGCACATTTCACCCAACTGCCCAAAGCCAAAAAAGATCAAGGGATGTTTTGCGTGTGGCTCAACTGAGCATTAAATCAAGGATTGACCAAAGAAGGGGAGCAACGGAGGAAGCGGCCAACAGGGAGGGGGCAACAGGCTGATGATCGACAGACCAATGCAATCCAACCGACCGACTGTTCGAACCTTTAACATGACTGTCCAAGACGCAGTGACTGCAAGGGACGTGGTGTCAGGTATTCTCCCAATCAGTAATATAAATGCCTATGTATTATTTGATTCGGGTGCTACCTATTCATTTGTGTCTGAAGAATTTGCTAATCGACTAAATATACCTCCCGAACATTTAGAAAACTCATTGAACTTAGAGATTGCGAATAAGGAAGTAATTCCCATAGAGTTTGTTTACCGAAACTATTGTGCAAACATTAGAGGTCACGAACTAAACGTAGACTTAATTCCGATTAAACTAGGAGAGTTTGATGTGATATTAGGGATGGATTGGTTATCCGGCCACGCTGCGATAATCGATTGTCAGAAGAAGAGTGTGATCCTTCAGACCTCAAATCAGTCTAAGGTAGTGTTTTACAGTAGCTCATCGCTCAGGCAATTGTGCTGCCTTACGATGATGCAGGCCAGGAAATTGTTAAAGAAAAGATGTGTAGGTTATTTAGCCTATATAGTAGACACTCAGAAAAAGGGAATGAAAATGAAAGATATATCAGTAGTAAGAGATTTCCAAGACGTGTTTCCAGACGAACTGCTTGGTCTTTCGCCAGATAGAGAAATTGAATTCATAATAGACTTAACACCAGGAACCGCACCAATTTTGAAAGCCCCATATCGTATGGCGCCAGTAGAAATGAAGGAATTGATGATTCAATTGCAAGAGTTACTAGATAAGGGTTAC